>JXWZ01004450.1:0-12910 GCA_000956215.1 Anopheles farauti No. 4 | reverse complement strand
GCTGCTGCTGCTGCTGCTGCTTCTGCCGCTGACTAATGTTTCTATCTGTTCTGTTTCTTTCTGTTTTTCCACATTTTCTGTTGGCGGTTGGATTTGTTTCGTGTATACGAGCGTGTGTGTGTACGCGCGTGTGTGTGTGAATGCGCGCTTTAATGAACGGCCAAGACCGTTAAATTGAGATTTATGAGGGTAGGAGGCAGATCAGAGTGTTTGGTACGGCCAGTTTAACCGGCTTCCCGGTCGTTCTTTGTATGCCGGCGTTTGTTGTTTTTTTTTTTTGGTCTTATTTTGTTTTATTATGCCACCGGTGCCACCAGTGTTTTTTTTTGTCGTTGTTTTTCATCCAATGGCCCGCTTTTCATTGGCTTCAGGTTCGTACAGCTGCAGCGCGCAGCATATCGCACTCGCGGGAAGGGAAGGGAAGCAAACTACAAAACTCCACTGTAAAGTAACGATTTTACCACCGAACGTACCCTCCATTGCGGCGTGAAGGTTAACTTCACCTCACCTTATCCTTCGCAGTGCAGTTGGCCAGTCGAGCGTTTGATTTCACGATGTGGAGCGCGCAATCGGTGTTGTGTGGTGGAAGCGCCCGATGCGCCGATACGATCCGTCATTTGCATAATCAGTGGCCTTCTCCGGGGCCTCCCTTGAAGATTTTGATAAGGAACAGAGCGCTGCAGCGCAAAATATGCAGCGATTATTTCGATTCATTCCACCGGCGCCGGTGTGAATGAATCGCGTACGCGTTGGTGGTACGACCTGCTTCCCTTAACTAGTCCATAGTGGCCAAGGTGTACGAGTGCTTCATTTGCTGTGTAAGGGCACTGACGTCATCTAAGTTGTATAAAAGAGGAATATAACACATTCTATATGCTGATATTGGTTGACGGAATTTCTATTATGTTATTTGTTCACTATCGTTGATACTATTCTTGCTATTTTTGAACCATTTTTGATAGTATAAACAGAGATTTCAGATTGTATTTAATATTTGTAGGTTCTCTTTTTAAAGCTTCCGAAAAAATTGTACGAAAAAAAATGCGCATAAAATGTTTGATTTATTGTACAAAAATAATTCTCTTTTCTTTTTCTAGGTTTTAATTAAATATTTCATTTGAAATAGAGGTTTAATGGTTGCGAACGAAATTATTTTTTATATTAGTACTACCATAGTTACTTTTGGTTTTATTTTTTCTTCCATTATCATAGTTACTTTCAAGGGTTTGAGCTAATTTTATTAGATACATTTTTGTAGATAAAAAATAATATAAATGCTCGTAAACATTTCTCTATGTTTCATATTTGTTCGAATTACAGCATTACGGGTTTATTTTCTGTTGATCACATTTTCAAGCATTGTACGTAGAAAATATGTTGTTTTTCCTACGAATGTTTTTATCTCAATTCATACCGCATTCAAATGGGAACCATTACTCGTGCTTCCACTTGAACGTGTTTCCTTTTATTCGAAGGATCCTTTTCCCCAACATGATCGGAGGACCCCCGCAATGTCCGATGAGGCGATGCAGCGGGAAAATATAATATAAAAGAACGACTCTTTACCTCGAGAGCGACAGTTTGACAGCAAAACAGAAAACGTGGAGTAACAAAATGGGATGAACAAAAAGACCCAACTCCAAACACGCATTACACTGCGGCAAAAGCGTCGGCTTCAAGTACAGTGCCTTATTTTTTGCGAATTTTGAGATGTTTTTTTTTTGTTTCACTCACCGCACGCTAACTTCGCACCCGATAGAAGTGTATGTAAATCGAAAGAAACTTGCTCCGGCGTCTGTCGGCGTTTGGGGAAGGTGGCGTAGATCAGCATGAAGCGATTCCTGTTTCATTTCCTGTTTTTTTTTGCTTCTCGTTCCTGGCATACACGTTCGCTTAGGGGAAGGGAACGGCGGAAGGAAAATTGAAGAAACATAAATTGAATTACGCGAACAACAATGGCGAAGGCGTTAATGAGGTGAAACATATTAAATTTTCGTCCCGGTTTTTGTGGCTGTACGGGAGGCACGCGCTCGAGAGTTTGATTTTATTTTAGGGAATTTTTAAAAGGAAGATACTTTTTTTCGTCGAAAATGCTCGGAAACTGGTGGTTGGAGGGTAGTTGAGTCCTGCAGGACGCGATACTTCGTGCCATTCAGGGGCCCTTCGCTTGCCCCTGTCATGTCTGGTTTGCTGAGGGCGCCATTCATTCCTGAATGCTGTTTTTCCTCTCTTTTTTTATTCTTCCGTAATGCTATTAATGCGTTTGAAAGAGGCTTGTAAAAAGTGGGCGCAAAAAAAAAAAACAGAGAAAAAAAAATCACGAACTTTGTGGGGTATCGGAATTCAAAGAAATTTCCCAAAATTACGTCCCTGCTCCATTCGGCAATTTGAGAAGCAAAAGTTTATCGTTATCGTCCACGAAACGAAACTACTACCGTCGGTAACAAGAACCCCAAACGGACACGCGCCGGCACGCGAATAAATTAACCTCGCATAAAAATCATTTAAACCACGGTGAAGCAACTAAACAAAACCCACCGGGAAAGAAATGAACAAATTTTCCTCCCATCATAACAGAAATGCAAAACAACAAATTAACGGCGCGGATAAGAGAATAAAACAGCGCTTTTTAATGCTGTAAACGTCTTGAGCAGGGTGGCGCGAAACAGCAAGACGATCGTAAAAATAAAATCCAAACGAATCGTGATGATGATGATGATGATGACGATGATGATGATGCACCCTGATGCACATCAGCCCCTGTGCCGACGAGGGGCGCTCCGTTGTAAAGCTGATGAGCAAAACGGAACGAGAGCGGGTGTGTATGAATAAAACATAAATCACCCATAAAACTGCAGCCCGATCGCGGTCGGTACGTTGTGGGGTGCGTTTTTTTTTCTTTTCTCTCTTGTCGCCGTTTAGTGCCTCGCTGCACCTCTTTTGGGGTGTGCCAAACCACGCCGCGTTTCAAGTGCATCGCGAGTGCAAAGTGTTTTGCCCGGGGGAGGGGAGTTTGTGGGTGGCAAATAATTATTGTTTATTCCGTGGCCAAATGAAGAGCACGCACCCATCCGGGGTCCAGCGGTGGCGGAGGGGTCGATGGCGTTGGGTGAACATTTTAAAATGCATTTCAATTCATGCGGGAAGGCATGGTGCTGACAGTGGCTGAGAGCGAGTGTATGCTATCATGCTCTTCTCGATGCGGTTTGATCGTGAATCGCGTTCGTCTTCCTGCAGCCTGCGCCGTCTTCAAGCGCTGAAAACCCGTCTCGTTGCGTTAAACGATGCAAACGATTTAACGACGAGCACAACCACCTCTCCAAAGGCTCCCACGCACTGCAATTGAAATCAACGCTGACACTAATGCCATTCGTTCCGACCCGAACGCCGATGATGGCGTTGGTCGGGGCTCGATTTTTCCATGCGACAATGTTGCGGGCGATGCGAATCAGGTAAGATGCGACTGATGCCTACAATCGCTTCGCTGCCATTAAATCGAGTTACCATTTTTGCCTCAATGTTTACCATTATTTATCATTTATCGAACATGTTTCGGGGACGGGTGAGCAAGATTGTGTGTGAAATAGTTGCCATTGTCGGTGGTTTTTAATTTTGGAATGGTGCTATGGAGTAAATGAAGTGAACCTCTAGCACGGTTGGCTAACCTGGCTACCCCATGGCCATGGCCGGGGCCATCCAACACGTCGCCACTATTCAATTAGAGCCACCCGCGTTCGGTGGCCATAAATGAGCCGCGGGAGGTCTAACAGCATTCATGTCTTTGAATGAATAAAATAGAATTCAATTAAAATTTTCAAAAGCAATTTCATGAAGAGTTCATAGAGATGTTTAAGTCAGTAAGAAATGATTATTAGATTGTTAGTGACATTTGTGATAGTATATGTTCATAGTTTTTGTGAGAAAAGTTTTGGTTTGAATTAAAAATTTGGTCCTTTGAACCGGATTGTTGTCTTTCAATAAACGTCCGAACCATTTGATCGAGTTGATGTACAAATGAAAAATGGGAAAAATCATCAAACGTCAAAAACTGATGACGGACAGCCGGGTACTCCATTTCATCGTCGCAACCCCCATCAGGTACTAATCCCCGGCTGATTTATGATCTTCGCTTGCGGGCCGAAAAAAAAAGGCACCCCAAACCAAAACCTCCAAAACAAACTCCATTCCGCTGCTGCTGATTTCAATACTGACCTTCGGGGGGTATTAATACTATTATCATTGTGAACTGTCAAGCATTCCGAGACCGACCGCGAGCGGTTTGCGTTTATTTGTTGCATCCACTCGATTCCAAACCGTGCTATTGTTCTCCGTTTGCTTCGTTTCTCCAAAACGGTCACTCAACAATACACACACATACACACGCATGGACTAGCACGATGACGGTTGGAGGTGGGTTGAAATAAACTTGAACACAAAGCACAACAACGTCGGCTTAGAATAAAAGCGGCACGCGAACGCAACGAAATAGAACCTGTTTTTTTTTGTTGTCTCGGATAAATTTGAACTGTCAGGGAGGGCAGCTTTCGAAGAGCCGTTGAATGTGCTCTATTCTATAAAATGGCTTTCAAAGCGAGATAGTGATGCAGCGCTTCCGAAGGTTTAGCATTTTGGACGTAAAAAGAGGAAATGAAAATGATCATCAAAACGATTGATTGCGTACCATCTGAGATCCAGTACATTTGACATCTGTCAAAATGACACCACTGATAGTTTTGACAACTAGTACATGAAACAAGATATAAAAAACCAAGGATGCCATGGTGCAAAGTAAAAAATAATCGTTCTTAAAACCGATTTTTTCCGATGTGACTTAGATTTCAATTGCTTTTTATGCCTATTTTAATTTCTCTTTTTAACCTTCATTTGCCTTATCCGAGAATTTCATTTTGATCATAGTTTAGCAAACTTATTGCTCAATAAAATAGTATATAAAAATCGTTTTATATCGAAATTTGGCCCTTCGAAACGGATGTGTATAGATGAACGATTTACTGTGTGGAATTAATCTGCCTATAGAACTTTCGGGACAAAATATTTCCATCAGGATTTGCTACGTAAAATATGCATCGATACTTTATAACCCTCCCGGAAGCGTTCCCTGCTGTGCTAAAAATAGATCAATAAATTTTGCTCACACTATCGCCAGTGTGCCCACAAGTCTAACCGATAGCCCCGGGTCGGTTCGAACTGGTGCGTGTTTTGGATTGTGTGACTCTATTTCCTTTCCCGATTTCCATCCCCACCAACCCCGCGCCCACTCGGGTGACTGCAACCCGTTCAGCAACGTGTGCATATTCATTTCGCTGCAAATAGATTTATGACACCAGCCGCTGGGGAGGAGGGGGGGAAGATGGACACGAGGAGCGAAATTCCACGGGATCCAACGGAAGGTGGTTGCTTCCTCCCTTCCCGTCAGCTGCGATTGAACCCGGTGGTTTGTACCATACGAAGTAAATAAATCGACGTTAACAACTGAATCGCTTCGCATTGGGTATGTGTGTGTTGGTGAGTGTGCGTGTGTCATAAAAATGTATTTTATAGTAAACAAACGGACCGAACGTCTAGCACGGTTGATATTTTTCTCGCCCCTCACACCTATCAGCAACGCCGGCTGCCAGCTGAACCAGGAAGTAGAACCACGTCGGGTGCAACACAACTCTTCAAATCGGTAACATTGTTGCAACAAACGGCACAGCAGATGCACTCGTGTCGCGATTTGCTACCGTGCTATGTGTGTGTGTTTGCCGGCATCAATAAAACCACGTTTTATTAGGTATTATTTCTTCGCACGGATCGGTAGATTATATGGCTGGAACCGAACCGAACCGAATCGATGCGAGAAGCATTATTTATTGTACGATGTGCGCATTGTGTTTTATTTTAAAACAATTTTACTGCCCGAAAGTGTTTGCTCTACCCAGTGTTTTTAGCACTAGAGCGGTGCTTTGGGTGGGCGGTGTGGGTAATAAATAAATAATTTAAGCTATCGTTAGCTAGCTGTGCTGTTGTGTTCCGCTTTGTACGATTGTCGATTGATATTTTGTTATTTGGCGTGAATGATTTTCTTATTGTTGTGACTCAATTATAAACTAAACATGTCTTGATCATGCCGAACAAAAAAAAATTTAGCATATTACCACTACAATGAGGTTTTTCTAAGCGTCAGCCACTGTATAATTTAAAACCAAATTATTTTTTCAAATAATTTTTTCAAAATTAAAACATTTTTAATTATTTGACATTTCTCTGGGGCTCTTACATCGTTTCTGGCTATCTTTTCTTATTTACAACACAAAGTATGAATAGCAAGTATGTACAAAAGCAAAGTGTAGTATGCTTTAGTAGCAAAATAAAACCAAAGTCAACAAAACCAAACAAGTTTCCGCGCCCTCAACTGAACTCCTATCACGTACGAAAGTGGCTGCGGATCGTTTCTTTATCCGACGTATCATGAGCACTGCATTTGTGGCGTCGTATATTTGCCTACATGGATCGCACTTGGCAGGACCATGTTTCATTTGCGATGCAAACGCACGACGTGGCCCGGTCCGTATGGGAGGAATGCATAAGTAATTAGCTACCATCGCATTGAAACACTGATACTGATAATGATTATGATTGGTTGACGTACGGGAGCGGGGAGCGACCGAAGGCGCGGGTGAAACGATCGTCTACGAGGCAACATTGTGTACCAGCACATGCCCATGATGCGCTGAAGACGAACGCCTCGGGCACGGGGCACGTGCTGCATAAGAACTGGAACGCTGTGTGCAGGAGAAAGAAACGAAACCGGGTGAGGAAGCGCACTATCAGGCGCACATATCAGGCCCCAACATGCAAGCCGGCTGCACACACGGCCACGGAGTGCAGCGATGATTTAATAAATGTCTCATTTACCGAGCTGTAAACCTTCCCTTTAATCAACACAACCACATGTGTGTGTGGGGAGCAGTGTGGGAAAAAAATGAAAAATATATACCCCGAGAGCGAACGGGATTGTTGTAGCTGCCCACTTATCTGCTAATAACAATGTATACTACGCTACAGACGTTATGGTGCGGTCCGAGAGACACGCGAGCCAAGAAATATGGAGATTGACTTACTTTTGTCTTACGATAATTACCGACCCGCCATCGACACTGACGAGTTCGCGGCTCGCGTCTCGCGCCATGTGACAGCAGAAGAAAACAGGTTCTAATCGCACGGTGGCTACGATGACGTACGTACCCGTACCGCTGGCCAGTATCTACCCATTACATATGCATCCGAGCGCTCAAAGCCGATTCTAATTCTCGATCCAGCTTACTAGCTCCAAGTCCTGGTCCTGATTGCTGATCACTTTCTGCAGATGGAAACCAGTTCGAGCAACGCCAACGCGAGAGCGTGTCGTTCGAGTTGCATCAAAATCGCGGGCGTTAATATGGTTTTAAATTTGCATTTAATTCTTTCTCGAATGAATTAATTGCCGTCACGTTAAGCCGCCATCGTTGCATAATGCGTGATGGCCGAAGGGGAAGAGGTGATGGTGAGGGGTTGGGTGATGTTTACGAACGTTCGTGTCGTACGAATGATCTGGTGTCATAAAAGCATTTTGTTTACAAGCCACTAATCAAAGGCATGACAGTTTCACGATTCCATGTTTGGTCCTTCAAACCGGATCGGATGATGAACCTTTTTAGATTTTCAGACATTATTCCAGAAACAAATTATATACTTTGATTGCAAAATGAAATTTAAAGTATTTAAGATATTGAAGAATATGGAATTTTTTTAATGACTATTAACTTTTTTTTGTTTAATTTAATGTGGCCTTGTTTTGGTCCTTTGAACGGGATTTCGAAACCACAACTTGGCTTGTGTTCAGTAGTAGTAGTGTTCACGATATTTCAATACAATATGTATGAGATTTTGGTCCTTCCAACACGAGTCGATGATACTGGTGGATAAGTATAGCCCCGTTTTATTAAAGCATATAATTCAATGGCAGTAAATGTGATTTTATTGGGTCGGTGCCGTTTCGGGTTCGAAATTGAGAAGTCATTTTTTCATGAACAAGTAGAACAACGGCTGGAGAAAAATCGGGTGGAGAAAAGATTTGACACAGCAGTAGATCGAAAATCGAACGAACTGAACCGTGTCGTGTTGTTCGCCGGTGGTCGTAGTAGGCGTACGAAAGAGCTGCCAGACCTGTCAGACTCGCCGTTTGACAGTTGACTCGTCGCTCGTGTGCTAAAGCGAACACACACACACACTCACACCGACGGTGGAAGGTGGAAAAACGACAGCGATAATTGTCGAAAGTGGAAATAATTACGCCCATTGTCTTCGGTCCGGTTTGTTCCCTCGGGTCGGTTGTAGGTGCGAGTAAGTGACATAAAAGATGCCATCAACGTCCAAACAACCCCATGCACGGCCCGGAGCCGGCCTAGTGAACCGAAACGGAACGGGCCACTCCCGGTGGGACGTAGCGTCTTAGCGTGTCCACACGAATCGAGCTGACAGTTCGGGTTGCGAACGAAATCCGGCTTCGATTCGATCCGCTTCGGTCAGCTGAGAAGCAGATTCAGCTCCCGGTCGATTGCCGTTCCGTACACTCCTGCCGTAATAATTGTTTCACCATGTTCCGCTTTTGTGTTTGCGCCCGCCATTGTCGCGTGATTCGCCGTGGAGGTGCCACAATTTTCCGGCTCAGCGAGGTCTGACCCTGGAACCTTCACGCCGGTTCATCCGTGCCTTTCTGTGCCTTTGGCTTTTTGGTTTCCGTTTTATCGTCCCCGTTGCAGCTGAATGATCCCAGCGTTCTGATGGGAAAATCGCTTTCTCGCACGGGCAGAAGTGCTTTCCCTCGCTCTGCCGATTGCATGATGTTCGAAGTGTCATTAGAGGGGGGCAGATTGATTTTAAGAAAATAAGATTGAGATGTAATCAATACTCAAGCGAGCAATAGAAAGCGTACAATTTTAGTCATGTTGAAGAAATGGCTTACAGGAATAGTTGGAACCATTTGAAATAAAAAAATATTTAATTTTTCTCATCAAAACAACTCACCCTTACATTTTTGATTAAACCATACAACAATAAGCGCACTGGTTGGGTTATTGAATAGTGTACAAGCAATGAATCTGCCAATAGGCAACCTAATCGTGGTTAGTTGGAAATGGAAATATAAATATGTGCATTGCATTTGTTGTCATATCATTGCCAAACGCACACACGTACCATCCACCCACACAGGGGGGGCCGAACAAGCAAAACACTTTTCCAATATAATCTACCCATCGCATCGCGGCGACACAAACTAGCAATGTCGCACTAACGGCACTATCCAAAATTCTAACCCCATGCTCGGGGCGAACCGGCAGGACTGGAAATGGAGGCCTGACTCGGCATCCAAAACCGGAGGATCCCGTTGCAAAACATTTGGCCTTCTGCTTCCTCTCTCCCTCTCGCTCTCTCTCTCTCTCTCTCTCGCTCTGTCAGCGGGAATCTGGTCTTGCAAGCGGGTGGCAGAAAGGGGTCGGAAGCTGTCGGGAGGGGAATAATAAATGCGGCATAAATTTAAACGGCAAGAGAGCAACATAACAAACCACCACAAACTGGCCGATCTAAATGGTGCAGCGGGGCGCGGGGCCTTCGCCCCGAACCAAAACAACAACATCCCGGGCATCGACGATACGCCCGCTACTCCCGATCGAGCGTGTTTAGATATCGAGAAGTGTGCGGCCGCGCGCGTGCGACACATGGACACCGGGCTTCGGGAACACCTTCTGCATGCCTGATCAGTTCAATCGTGCGAGAAATCAGAAACTCCAGGTTCGCCCACCGGTAGGCGGGCAGGCAGGCAGGCCCCGGGCCTATCCCAACGCGCCGACTGCGCACAAAACAATGGCTCGTGGGGTGGACGGGTGGGCGGACGCCCGGAGGAGGGACGCTTGAGGTTGACCGGTGGGATACACGTTTGGATTATTATTACTGCTGCTGTTGCTGAAGCGAATTCAAAACTCCTCCAGTGTCCGAAACCGCGCGATTGTACAATTTTCGTCACGATTTAGCCATGACCATAATGGGGTGAGAGAGGGGGTGTTCGGGTGGTACCGCTGCTTCCACCGCGCCCTATCTACTCTATCCCCGAAAACGGCTGCTGTAGGCCGGGCCTGGTTTGTTGAAGAGAAATTGATACCGTGCTCACGTGCCATAATCGTGCATTCCGTCCCACCGTCCCTCCGACCCGTACCGTTTAGGTGTACACCCAGAAATGTTGTGAAGAACCGGTGAGGAAGTTATGGGGTACCGATTAAACAGATCTTGTCGTTGATCACGGATCAATGTCACTGGTAGTAAGTTGATCTTTACGATAACGATGACGCTAAGAAACAGAAGTTTCATTTTATGGAATACCATAAATTACAACGATCAATATTATTCCTTTTTTTGCGTTGTATAACGAATATCTAATAATTGATTTTCAAAAAGTCATCGAAGAAACCATCACATCCAAACTCATCTCCGATAACTTACTTCATCGTTTGACTGAGATTTCGTATATCAGTTGAAGCTGCTTATATCCGGGCATGATGACTCGTACCAGCCAGCGTAATTAACAGCTGATGGTCGCGATCTTTTACATTCATCGCTAAACGTCCCGACGAAAGTCATCCGTCACCTTCGGAGGAGGATTTATTCGCCTTTGTGTGGCTTCTTGCTTGTCGATCCCATCATCAGAGGCACATTAATTACGATTCCTTTAAAGGAAGATGAAGGTCGCCCCTTCTTCACCGTGGTTGCTGGAACTTCCAACGCTTCTGCTGAAAGGCGGTGAACACTTTCACTGCGCAGAATGAAACCACTGCAGGGTGCTAGAGTAAGATTGAGAATTGCAATTTGCAGTGCCGTAAAGCATAATCATCACCCAGTTGCAGCCTGTCAATCATGATGTTTGGCCCACGTCTGCGTTCGATCGAAAGCCCGCACCATTCGCACCGGAGTTAAGCTGATTAAAAACCCATTTGCGAAACATCATTCACTTATCCCGGCCACCGGGACGTCCAGCCGAGTGGTTGCTTATTGTGGAGGTGAATGGTGATGACCAATTTATCGCTATGAAGAGGTTCTTAGCGCGAGTGGCGAGCTGAGCGTGTTCCTGAAACGCCCTACGCTCTCGTTGGTAGGATATTGTTCGTGGGGTTCGTAGGAAGCGAACGCTAGATGATGTGAAAACCGGGCGTTATGATTATTTATTTATATGCATTCCTTCTACTCTCCGGTGCCGGTTCCCAATTCCAACCGAGACGCAGACACACACCCTGTAACCCTGCGGCATTTCGTTCGCTCGGAGGAGGCTCGTTCGTCCGGAAATTCTCAATTTGTTTAACACTTGCTTCCCCACCGGTTCTGCCGTCCCAGTGGATGAGCAATGCTGAATGTTGTGTACACGCGCGACTGCTCCAGGTTTTCGTATGATTCACCACCGTTGTTCCGGTTGACCGGAAGCGTTCCGCAGGGTTCATAAATAATGTGCACTACCGTTAGTCTGCCGGGAGGATGCATTCGACTGTTTTGTTTTCGTCGTTGTGTTGCTGCAGGAGAAACAAGCCCACCCAGGAGATGCAACGGAGACACCTTCCCGTGTGATCGCATTCAACATTCAGAGAGGGAGCCGAAAAATTGTGCGCCTCAAGTACGAGCTTACCTTTTGCTGGCTCCCGATGCCTGCGGGGAGTTTCGTTCCATCCGGTTCGAAGGACCAAAAACGGTCGCTTTCGCTCCCTTTCTCTGTCCATCGCAACCCCCTCGAGCGGTTTTGCGGTTCGCCACCAGAGTGTGTGTGTGTGTGTGTGATGAGTTATAAGCAAGTTTTTAATAATTCATCGAGTTGTAATTACGGTCCCAACCGAACCGGCCGTCCTCGGCGCAGGTAAGTTTCGGTAGGTGACGTGTTTCGGTGTGTGGGTGAGACCGCGTGTGTTACACAATGACGCTTGACGTCACACTGGAAGGAAGGGGACATCTTCAGCTTAATAATTAAGCAAGTGTCAGTTTTTGGATTCGGGTTCCGATTTTGTATTCTGCGTGATAATAAGTGACAGGATCTTGACACTTTCGGAGGTTTTGTGGAGAAAAGTCCTGAATTGTATTTTTAGGTGAATAAACCGTATGTGAAGAATGCTTTTTTTTGTTAAATATTCGAAATTCAAAGATAATGTTCTCAGTCGAATACAAAGAAAGCACTATTTATAAGTTCCCTAATAAACAACATCCACATAAAGAGCTAATTTGCCCGAAAACACCTGTACCTCTGTGGTAATGGTTTAAAGCTTCGCTCAGCTCCGTAAGGCGGGTTTGATTAGCTTCCCTTTAACGTTTCACAATGCTTCATTTTGCGAAAAAAAAACCTCTTACGTACACTCTTATCACTCACAGCGATCGAACTTTCGTGTAATCGCGCGAAATAACAGCTACGGGCGAAGCGATCCTCTCACTCACACGGGCGTAAACAGGTGTATTAAAATTAATTTGAAGAAATAAAATTATTTTCCACCACCGGGCAGGAGTGTGGCCAATAAAAAGGAAATATATGGCCGTTACGCTTCGTTACATTTTCCGCGGGTAGCCCTTGCTGGGTGGCCTTTTCAGGCCTTTTCTAATTGCAGTCCCACAGCGCCGCCACCGGCTCCACACTTTATTATCCTGGTCGCTTCCATCTTCTGGTCGAGATCTCGGCGACTTGATGTGATGTAGTGATTTATTGGTAATATCAAGACCGGTACCAGGCGCATAAATCTAATTGCCGGCTCGGCTCACCCCGTACAATCACTTTAAGAAGAAAAAAAAGCTATAGGGTCGCAGAATAGGGCACTTGTTTTGGTTCCTTTGTCCGAGTAGCGCTTTG
>JXWZ01004449.1:0-22922 GCA_000956215.1 Anopheles farauti No. 4 | reverse complement strand
TTTGGTCGTGTTCAAATGTGTTTATAAGAAAAAGCCGCATGAAACACCAATTACGAAGTAGAAGAACTTATATAACTTAGTAAAAATATAAAAGACTTGTCAAAGATTTTTTATGTAAAACTAATTCTTCCAGACAACTAATTGGTTAATCAAGTGTGAATAAGATGTTTGTTTCGCAAACGGCAAGTTATCCATCAGTAGATTCCCCCCTGAAAGTATGCAAGCCGCACTACACCAACGCTATGGAAGCTTTGTCTGGCGATGGTTTATGATGTATTTGATCGTTCAACTCCAACTCCCTATTGCTATCGGCTCCGGCTGCCCACAATCATGTATCAATGTCCGAAAGTCACTTCAACAACTTATTTTCCCCTCTTGATTGCATTTTAAACCATCCAACCGTGCGCCACGGTCGGAATGCGTTTGCTTCACGCCCGTTCCCACCGCCTAGGAGACCAACCGCCAAGGACGAAAAAATATGCATAAAAAAGGAACCACACTGGAAAGCTGTCAACCAGCGGAAGAACAAGGCGCTACATCAGTGCGCCAACGACTGTGCGAACCTCCTCGGGGCATGCCAACCGCCGCCCGGCCGCCGCTGCTGCAGCTGACAAACGGCGGAAATGAATGAACAATGCTTGCGGTAGAATGCGACGCAAAGCCAGCTAAGAAGCCGGCGTCCGGAGTTCATAATAAATAACTGTCATGCTTCGCTTGCACAGTCAACGTGTCAGCGGCAGAAAATGGGCACGGGAAGCGCAAGCTGACCCGTGTTGCCCTTCGGGAACGGAACGCGAAAGAACACACTCCCGGCAGCGAAAGTGTGCAACAGCTTGATGCATGTGCAGCGGACGTGCATTAGGCAGGGCAGCGGGCAGCGTTGTTGCGTTGCGCCAAACACCTGCACCTGCTGGAGCACCCGGGAGCGATTTTCGCTTTTATGGCTGTTGTCGGTCGGAAAAGAAAGGAAAGAAAACAACCGCAAACGCGGTGGTCGGAAGCATAAAATTTGACTTTTTTTGTTTGCTTTCGCATTATTATTTTTCATCCCGCTGTTGGAGAGCCACGCGATGAAAGTAGAACACACGGGGCCCTATTACTCACTGTTAGCGCCTGGCGGCGGCACACCTGCGGGCAAATGTACCATGCGGACGGAGTGCTAGGTGGGAATTAGTTCCCTTGCAATAACGAACGCGCGTTCTGGCCGGGTCCGTTGGTGGAGAGTCTGGCTTACACCCGGGAGCTACTGGTACACCGTGTGTGCATCACGATTATCTGCAGCTACCGGATGTGCCACACCGGTACGGAGATTCCGGCCCACGAAATCATTGTCCGAGCACGGGCACGCTTACGGAGCAGGCGTATTAATTCCGCGACAGTAAACTTTAATGTTGCCCGAGAATCTCACATCAACGGGCGCACTGTACAACTTGGCATGGATCGCTGAGGCGAGACCTTTATTTGTCTCAACACCGGCATCAGTAAACGATCTCTCACAGGCTCCCAATGTACGGTGCACGTGGGAAGATGACAGTGCAGATATCGGAGCGTTCGAAAGCGATGCTTAGATTAAATGCAATTTATGATGTTTGCTGTACGGAATGGGAATGTTTCGAGACGGGGATCGGAATCCGGATGGTGCTGTCGAGTAAGCCTATCGCAAATTGGCATAATTATAACCAGATTATGTTCGATCTAGAAAACGACTGGTTTCTATTGGGCAGTGTTAGGTTAGGAAAAGTAGGAATATTTTTTGTTTGGTGAACTTTTGAAATAGGTAACACTATCCTACTCATTCGGACTTGTGGAGGTATAAGATGAAGTTTGTATAAGATGAAGATGTATAAGATGTATAATGTATAAGATGAAGTTTTTACCGAAGTCACTGGATCATCTTTCTTTCATTTATAGCGGAGGCGTCTGGTTATAGAATTATCACAACTATTGGTACATATTTAAACACAATACTTTGGGATCACTGTAAAGTAGAGGATATAGATTTTGCTTTTGTTTTTAATCATAAAGCAACCCATGGGAAAGGAAACGGAATCTTCTCGTACGTTCAAATACTTCGTTTCTGTTCTTAACCATTTTCGTGTAGCTTTTGTTGCCTTTGACCTCAACAATCGGTCTATCGGGAGATCCGACTACGTCCACTTCTTGCAACAGTTTCACTAATCAGCTCAATTCCTCACACGCTTTACTCAAGACATTCGATTCTGGCAGAAAGCATCCCATTACTGTTTGTTTTCTCGATGTTCAACTCATGTTGCCGAACCTCCGAACGGAATCAGGTATCCAGAAACTGGAACTTGCCTGCCACGATAATTTGCCACCCCGTCCGAATCTGCTTATAGTTCTAATCCTGGTTTACTAGAACCTAATTGTTTCTTATGTCTATCGACTGTTTTTAGATATGTATCCATTCGCTAGATTTTTCAACATAGATGACGTTAAATCCATATAACATTTTCATCTTTTACACAAAGTGTTATTTATTTATGAACATCTTTAGAATATCGGTATCATTTCATGCTATTTTTATTATACTGGGTACTTAAATAAGTTTGAAGAACTATATAATTGATATTCCCGATGCATTTGATTTAAGATTCAATAATTCAAGTTTGAGTCCATCTATTTAATCAGTTATAAATAATGATTAATTATTACTAATTGGATTATTGAGAAAAAGCAAAGCGAACCTAGAATGATTTCTTTTGGTGAAAATGTTTCATCAAATGCTTCTTACGTAATCAGAAGTATATAAATATTTTTTTATAAATTTCATTCTTGGGGTTATTCGAAGAAAATATATCCATATTAAGCACAATAGCACCTAAGCTACCATCTCCATCTTTCTTTCGATTTACGAGTCAAATTCATGTCTTGTACTTTTACGAGATTCAAAACCGATCAGGACTTTGAAGTTCGAACCGTTCGAATGCCAAAAACTCGCGCACTCGCGCTTGTCAAACTGAGCTTCCACAACAACACGCTACGCTACGGTGGGACTAAAACTAATTATTTGCCGACCCTCTACTCACCTGACACTCCCGACTCGCACCAACGCAAGAAAGACGGCACGCGAACAATGGGAAAAACTTGGTCCTTCGAGCCGGAATGCGCGCGTAATCAAGCAAACAGTGGCCCGGCGCCGGGTCGCGACGATGCTCGCTACTGCCACGTTTCGGTAATCACGCAAATCACCAGCACTGATTGAAATTCATCACGGGCAACAACACAAGCTACACAAAAGGCAACGCGGAAATTACGTGAGGAAATGATGGCCGGTGCCGGCACTGTCCTCCGGTGTGACTCCGGGCCGTTGAGATGCGAACACTGTCCACCGATTCGTGGCCCTTTCCAACAAACTACCAGGGACGCCGTGAGCGGTGCGGGAAACGACAAACTTTCTTCCGCTTACAACGAGTAGAAAGCGTGATCGTGATCCGGACTCCCCTCCGCGATGGAGTGTGGACGTTGTCCTCCAAAAACCTCCCACTCGGTACCCACCGCCCGAGCCTGGGAATCGCTACAACTGGTTAATGACGAATGCTGGTGGTACTTAACACTCCGCCTCCGGGCGTTTCCCGTCCCACGTTTTGCCTTCTCCTCCTCCTCCTTAACAACACTTTCAAGTAAACGAATAAATCTCGCTCTGAACACAAGCGTACAGGAAAGTTTTCGCCCGCAAAGGCAAAAGTTAACAGCTGCAAAGCTGCCCAGCGCGACCCTCCTCGACCGAGGCGCGTCTTATTGCGTTTCGATTGCTCCTCCGGCGTGCAATATCGAGATATTGATGCGAAAACCCCGGAAGGAATTTTTGCGCCAGTGGTGCGGGTTCGAATTGTTTTTTTTTTTCGCGCACCACAATATTAATAACAAAATAGCTCCAAACACGTCGGCTGAAGCAGGCAACAATCGACAATAACAAGAAAAACAAAGCGTTACATCGTACCGATCCTCCAATCACCACCCCAAACCAACCAGCCAGCCGCAGCTGCCGCCACGGCGCAAAAGACGCCCGGGCGCGTTATTAAAACTCACTTTCACCCATTTACCACACGCGCGCACACACACAGACAGGCGCGCGGTTTGAGGCATCCTTTGTCGGGCAGGTGCCGCGATGGTGCTGGTGTGTGAAACTAATTTCTTTTCGATACCGGCCGCCCGCCTCCCCGTTGCGTTCTCGGTCTTGCCGTGCAAAAGGATCCGATCCGATTGTCACTTTCACCCGACAATCCGTATTTTTTTGTGAACCCTCTTTTTTTTCCGACCTCCAATCGTTCTTTTGTTGGATGCCTGCTTTGTTTCGCTTTCGATGCCTTTCCTTCCCAGCCCCAGTGTATGGAAGATTTATAGGCCGTGCGTTGGGAGTTGGAGAGCCAAACCCCGAACCGTGACTTTCACAGCTCGTCAAACCGGATAATGATTTATGCTCTGCCAATATCTCAACGGCAAGACGCTGAGGGACCTTTTTTAAATTTTGCTAAAGAATCTCGGATTTCGGCAAGGATCTTCTTACGATCCAGGCGGCTGAAACACATCCCGGATAAAAAGTGTATGTGTTTTTTCTTTCTCAAACATCGGTTAAAATACCTTTAAACGCATTTAATACAGTCAATAAATCGTAAGACGCCAGCAGCTAAACCTCGACCTGACCACCAGTGTTTTTGGCGCGATCCACCAACGTCGTTTGAAACCCTCAATTTCCGTTCTCGGAAATTTCCCTACCCCACTTGCTGCTTTTCTATTTTTCTATCTCTCTTTCCTTCTCCCTCCTTCTTCGCCTCATGCCTTCACTTTTGTTCGTACGCGTCCTCGTGCTTCCGGGAAGTTGGTTTGAAGGTTCGTTCAGAAGCACCTCAGGCACGGTCGCGAATCATCGTGTCGCTGGGCGCTGGAGGAGGAAAACCGCGCGTACCACGCACTTTGCAACAGGCGAAAAACCATCAAACGCACACACACACACACACACGCACACGCCTACCCTCACACAAAAACACACACAAACAGTAACACCCACACGAACGCCTCGCCATCACCGTGTGTTGCCTTTTGTGGCTTCGTGTCCTTATCGAAAACTTCGTCCAAACAGCACACTCACGCACATTCGTTCGGTGGCGTTTGGGGTTTTTTTTTCTCTCTCTTTTGAACAATAGAACTCGCACTCCGTCCCCCACGCGGGTTTTCTCCACCGTCCCTCGCAAACGGAACCACCTTCGAACGCTTTTCCGTTCGGTGTTTGAAAAGAAATTCCCCCTTACGTCGAGCGTATCGGATCGGAGCTTATCACCGTTCAAACTGTTGCTATCGTAGCAGCAGCATCAGCAGCAGTGATAGCAGAATCGACCAGTTCCGTTGACAGCCCTGGAAAAACTGGAAAAGCTGGTAAAGTCATCGGTGTGCCGGCGAGAGCGAAACCACCCCAGCAGCGGTTGCTTCCTACTACGCTCTCGGTTTTCTCTCGTTTGCCGAGCGAGATACTCTTTTTTCCCATTCCCGAGATGCGATTGTTGCGAGAGGTACTTACGAGATTGGTTGGTTAAAAGAATCTAATCGTACTACACGTGAACGGTTTTATCTTCTCTTATTCTGATCCTGTTTAATGATTTTATAATTGTTATCTTGTAATATTTCGTTTTAATCCTAATTGGACAGCTTTACACAGCGAGCACCATTATGGCCTAATTTAAATGAAATGAATATATGAAGAGTATGATTTTGATTTTTTTTTGTTTATTAGGATTTTGAATAGCATTTTGCAATGAAAATTTCTATATTTTTTGTATTTTTTCATACAAGAATAATAATGTGAAAATATTGTAAAACAATATGAAATCTACATTCCCATAAAGAAGTGATTCTAGACTTTTCATATCATCGAACAACATACGCAATTCTTGAAAGTTCCACTCAATTCCAATCTCACTTATTTCAATTATTTTTTTTTATAACATAGACTAAGAATAACATAAACTGTTTAGAATCTTGAGATTCATATACATTCACCTAATACCAATTATTGAAACAAGTACAAACAAGCGGTCGAAACGAAAACAATTGTTTATTTATAATAAATTTATGAAAATTGGTTGGTATTGAACCTTTTGAGTCATGTACCTCGGAAATGTACAAAAAATGAGCGAAGCTTTGCTAGTCAACATTTTTTTTTTGTAATCAACGAGTCCCGAAAAAGCGTCGCAAATAATTAAACATGAGTAAATATTCTCATTTTCAGTTCCATTTTCCCGAAAAACCGAACATGCAACGTATCATTCACCCTAAGCCAAGGATCCACCGGGAGATACCATTTTACGCAAATCGGCTCCCTTTGTGCGGCGACCGTGTGACCTAGGTCGTACTATTTTTCCTCCAAACTAATAGAACACCGCACCGACACAGCTAATCGCACCGACGAATGCGAGACGCGACGGAATCCCTGCAAAGGCCGCGCCCGCGCGGTCGGAAAGTCCAGGCCCGATCCAATTATTCCGAGCAATTTTTGTTTGTTATTAGAACGGATTATTTTTTTTTTTTTTCGTCTGCTCCGGTCGCTTTCCGCGTTTCGTCGATTCGTCGTCGGCAGCGGTGGGAAAAAGCGTGGAAATATAATTAGAATTCACCTAAGAGCCGGTGCTGCGTAAAATTGTATTGTCCATCCATGTGTTCCGTGCGTCGCGCGTAGCGATTTACGGTCAGACTGGCAGATTGTGATAAACGTGAACAAAAGGTTGGAAAATTATTTAAGCTCCTGCTTACTGAACGGTGCGGCACATGTCATGAGACTCAGTTGTATTTAATTGTAGCATACTGTGTATTTGAATATGTTCGATACCTTTTTCCAAACATCTTTTTATATATACAAAATCTTTCATGATTGCAATAATTTAATTGTTTTTCTAACTAGCAAACTTTTAAATCATGTTTTAAACAAATTAAATAAAAAATAATTATAAATTATGTTTTCTTAATCCTCTCGCTAACGTTCCATTCCATTGACCCAATATATTTATATGTTCACACGTTTCACATGTTTTTTTTTCTCTTTTGAATTTATCCTTTAATTTTTTGTTTAAAAAAGGTTTTAATTCTTTTCATATTTTCATTTTTTGAAGCCTATTCCATGATTAATTATTTTCAGCAAAGTTATACCATTCTTATTGTTTAATTTCATGTATTTTTCCTACCTGTATAGTTATGTACTTTCCCTTCCCTTTATGGTTTGACTAAAAGTTAGCTATCAATCGGTATTAAATTTCCATTTGCAAATCCAAAGCTTTTATCTTTATTTAGCACCACTTTTTCTTTGGTTTTTTTTTATAAAATCGTAATCGTAATAAAATATCCATAATTTCTCTGCCTCGTTGGAATAGGACACTTTATTACGCGTTGCGCATCACAAATCTTTGCGCCCAGCTGTGGCTAGACACATAATATCTTGTGATCACGTATTGGTGGGAAAAATCAAAGCTACAATCTCCGCTTGAAAGCCGGTTGTAAAGACTCCACGATACTCGGTAAGTATTTCATCGCCAGCGGAAAATTCACTTTGAAACCGGATATGTGACGCTTTAGCAGAACCCGGTCTTGTATTTGCATATCTGTTTTTTTTTTTTTCAGCGATCAACCGAGGATCGAAGATTAATTTTCATCCATTCAGTCGGCCCGGCGGGAGTGATCAAATTTATATTTATGCCCCGATGCCACCGGTGGCTTTATCGGGATCGGGAGCTACATTTCCCGATAATGATACTTTGATTGAAGGATCCTTTTTCTCCGACCGATGTCGACGTTGAGCGTGGTGGTTCAAATCGATTCCCTCGTTTTACAATACCGTTCTCGACCTTCGTCGCGTCGCAGATACTCAAAAACTCCGCTCACGACATATTACACACTGAAAAGATACCCGATAAACATATGGTCATGCGGTTCCGCCATTAAAAAAAACACATGCCAGTAGCTAAATATAGCGGTAGATAAAAGATTGATTTTCCACTTTAAACTTCGAGTCCCGTGCGACCTTTGGAGGCTTCGACCGTTGCGGGCAGAGCGTGAATGAATCCATTCAAACCGCGCTTTCGCTGCTCCGATTTATCCGATTTTGTCAACCGAGCGCGTATTTTCCAACCCGGCTTTGTACCAATAAAATGTAAATTTTTCTTCATTTCATTCCACGTGCCGGGTGCGTGACAGTGCGGGATGGGGATGATTACAAGCTGGGCTGGGTTTCTTGTTTCGTTTGGAACATTTCAATGCCTACTGTGTGCCGGTGGATGAGTAATGGTAAATTTAAAAGCATTTTTTCCCGCTTGTTAGTCCTTCAACCGCTTCACGAGTGGCTGCGAACCCAATCAACCATTTCACTTGTTTGGGCTATTTTCATCTTACCTCATCCGGATTCGCCAAACATTACTTCATGCCGTGCGGAATTTACTGCCAGCTTTATCGCGCTGAAAGGTATTTTAACTGATATCGTTTATATGAAAAAAATAGTATAGTAGATTTGTTACGATTTTGTTACGAAAAACGAAGAATAAAATAGTTAAAAACGGTGCTATGGAGAAAAACAACTTATTTATGGGCCCATTAAAATATGTATAAATATTTTTTAGCATTTTTATTAAGACTGCAACTTTACTGACGAATTGTATGCCTCCTTTCTCTCACGCCAGCGCCAAAGACTTGCTTCTGAAATGATCAGTGCACTTCGGAGGAATCAATTCTGGCCAGATTATCTTACTAAAGCATTTGGCACGAAACACAACAAGGTTCGGCTGTGATACATGTCGGAAAAGAAAGTCGGCGCCTTTCTCGAAGTTTACTTAGCCACTTTTCCAGAAATCAGCACACTACAAATCCGAAAGTAAATAAACTCTTATCATTTTTGTACTGTGTGCATGTTGTCAATTTCTGGGAAAATAAGATGAAATTACAGCGAAGCTTCCTCTTAGCTTAGCTAGAATTCATTCTATGGTAAGGCTTTTTATTTAGGTATTTTTAGTTCGAATACAAATGAATAAAACGAAGCAACGGATGATGAAGCGAATGTAATTGAGAATTTACTTGTAAAAAATTACTGATAGAACTTATCACTTTCATGTCTTTATTTTCTGACTAATTTGAATTTCAATTCACTATCTTGCTGTTAATTTTTTATTTTATATTTTATTATAATTAAAATAAATGGCTGTTGTTGTAAACGTTGAAAAAATATAACATGTTTCCTTTTTTTTGCTCATTTACAAAACTGTTAGAAAAAGCGATCCAAACTTCAAACACAAAGTGATGGCTCCACCGTTTGAGCTAACAATGTTTGAGAGAGCCATACCTTCTCTTCAGCTTGCTACACAATGTGCCTAAAATATTCAATTAACCGAATTGCAATATCTCGTACCTTTTGTGCACAGTTTGTGTTGTTTTACTGCACCACTTATTGCGCCCTTTTCCTTTTCCACCGACCGATATCTCATGCCTCATTGACCTGCACCGAGTGCACCAGCTCTCGAAGCCAGTCTTTTGTGAAGAAACAGAGACATAAAAGTGAACTACCGCACGCGTTGGGCAGGAAGTGAAAAAAAGGTGCCAGGATAAAGGATTAAGTTTTACGATGCGTCAAAGGCGACCAGCTGGTACAGTAGTGTATGCATCATTGCCAGTTATTTTTTCTCCTAGCATGTTTATTATTTTAAAACCTGTGGGAAATTTCAAAGGAGGTTTTCCCATCGCTAGGCCCCCCTTCAAAGAATCACTGAATAGATGAAAAATGTTGGATTGTTTGAATGTTGATATTTTGTACTTTTTCTTCCTATTCATTAATTTCTATTTCTATTTCTATTTCGACTATTTATGAGCCATTAGCCATAAAATTTCCTGAGAGCTATAAATGGTTTGAGAATACCTGAAAACGTTTCTTATAGTAAGAGAAATAACTTACGGATAACTGCCGAACGGTAGCAGACTTAATTGGAAATAACTGGCTAATCTTTAATACACTTTTTTATACAATTCGAAAGCTTGAAACCAATAATAAAATGTAAAAAAGTTTCCTTTTCCGATTAAAAATGTGTTTGCAAACTTAAAAAGCGCCACTGTATGAACCCTCTTCCCAACAGAGCATGCTTTCAGGGTTCTGTCGGCCATATTTACAGACTCACGTCGTAACGAGAACGTTGGTCTGCGAGAAAAAAACACAGGTAATCTCCGTGTAAGTATACATTCTACGATAGTTCGCTGTGGCTGGAACGTACCGGAACGTACTCGAACTCAATCAACAGGTAACGTATCATTGTCGCCAGAAGTGTATTTTTTCCCGTACGTGCCGTTTATGTTCGTTCTCTTCCGGCCGGCACCATAAACCGGCCGCTAACCTCAATCTTGACCACAGCGTGGACTTCACTTCGCCGGCAAGGCAGACAGCATGGCGAATGGAGTGAGGAGGGGTGGTTGGTAGGAAACGGATGGAAGGGAGGAAAGTAATACCGAAACTTTTATCAGCCACCGCAGCGTCTCTCGCCTTACATCATGTCGTGTTTTCGCGTCTGTTCTATAGCACTTCTATAGCCTGTGCTACATTGTCTCAAACGACCAGCGGGAGACTCCATTGCGCTTGGCCATCGTTGACTGCAGCTGGGTATCGCTTTTCTAGCAGCCCTAGCTTACTGTCTGAAGGAATCTCCCGATCGTCTTACGCAACAACAAGTGGTGTTGTGTGTGTGTGTGTGTGTTTTTTTTTGCCTTCATTTTTCAATCTCTCATCTCGATTTCCCTATCAACGCCCGGACCGCATGGTTTGGAGCGTTTTGTGGATGGCTTTTTTGCAAGTTCGTAGCGCACGATGGGTTGCCGGTTTAATGGCGGCAGTTGGTTTTAAGAGCTTTTGAACACAATTTAAGAAACATTCGAAACGCACGCGCTTCATTCGAAAGATTTATGTACAAAGTTTTTTAAAGATACTTGAGGAATGTGGTGCGAGCAATTTTGGAAGCCTCGATGAAAACTACTGTTTGTAGTGGATAACATTCTTACTAAACTTATTCCTTTGCAGATGCTTCCCAATGGGGATAGTTTTACCATATCATTTTTACTGTATAGACCTAATTATCGTATCAATGAGGAAGCCGTCACATTTATATTCCAATTAAAACGGGAAACTTTAAATTCAAACTTGTCAACGAAAAGTTTGAAATATATGAACATAAAATATGACCTATATATGCAGTACACATTGTGGCTGTTGAACCCATTGGTAAAATTAAAAGTAAAGTAAGAAAAAATAAGATATCGTTTCATTTCTTTTCACACACCGATTAACTGCTTTGGCAAAACCGATGAAATTTATGGCAGCGAAATTATAGCACGCTAATGTCGGTAATGTCGTCATTTTTTTAACGCATTTAAAGGAATAAATTGTTACATTTTAAAGGAATAAATCGTTATCATCTAAATTTTACTGTACAACAGCTGTTTTAATGGGTTTAGTTTGATACGTATTGCAATTAAAGAATTCTTTTTCACAAAATAGTTGTCCGTTTAATAAAATTGAACATTGTTTTACAAAAATCTGACCACTTTCAACAAATATCATTAAAAAATAAAATTAGAATTGGTTCTTTGTGCAATAGTTTAGATGATTGGCGATGCTTTACTTATTTTATTATTGCATTTTAAGAAATTTCGCCCTATTGCTACATCTTTACCATTTTCACAGTGGCAGCTAAAATATCCGATCCGATCCGATCCGATCCGATCCGATTCGATGATGATAATGATGACAGTTGTGTCAGTTGATTTTGGGCAGGGCTTGTATTTGTTTGTTTGTTTGTGCCTTTCATCCATCTTCCATGCCACTCGAGCTTTATTAGTTTTCTGAGTTTTATTTTCCCCCGTTTTAAGGAGCATTATTTGTAACATTTAAAGTCGCAATGATTTCCATCAAACCGTCCAACCTTCCGCTGGTTCTGTGTGTATTCCTGTTCATCCACAGCAGTAAGCAACAACGCCCTTGCTTAATGATGTCATCAGAACCGCTTCCAAACGACAGGCTAATTGGGCGTTCGTTTCTCGTTCGCAGGTGAAGCGATCTGGTGCTACCGCTGCAACTCGGCCACGCCGGGCTGTGGTGAAAAGTTCAACTGGCGCGGCATCGGCTACCTTGGTGATCCGTGCCCGGAGGATGACGACGTTTGCGTGAAGGTAATCGAACGCAAGGGCACAATCGAAACATACACCCGCGACTGCCTCAGTTCGCTGCAAGGCTTTCGGACCGACATACCGGCCGACAAGTACGAGGGCTGCCGACCGGCCGCGAAGGATCTGAATCTGGCGCACTACGTGAATACCTCAATCCGGGAGCTGGATGTGAAGCGAGACCATTTCGACAAAACGACGTTCTGCTTCTGCTTCCTGGACCACCGGTGCAATGGGGCACCGACAGCACACGGAAACCACCTCTGGAAGCTGATCACGTCGGTGTTGCTTGTGATGGTGGTGCTGTTGCGCTGAAGCATCATAAAATAAGTATATCGCAACGCAGTAATCTCAGTGGGCGTTGAAAAGACAGTTTTGGACAGTGGACCGAACACATACTCCACATGTGCAAACCCCTAGAGTAAGATGTCATCATTCCGTCCAAGGTTTAAGATGTAATAAAAAAGACATTTTTAATAATTCCCTTCGTTTCGATTCCATTCGCTGACGTACACGCAACTGTTACGTATTGTTAGTTTCTGATTGTTTTGCTTTGCAATACTAAGCACTACCACCGGGAGTGAGCTGCAGGTGAAAGAGTTTCGCTAGGAACGACAAACTAATACACATGGGTTTTCACCACGCTCGGAAACGTTTCGTATTGCTCTAGGACAACAGCAGCTAAGCAACATATTGGCTCCACGAAATGCTTCTACAGGAGTGCATAAACATCGCAGCACAATAAAAACGGCAAACGGAAATGTGCTATTGTTGTGTATGATGTTAATGCGCTAATGTTTGTGTGCTTCCCGTGTATTCCTTCAAAAGGATTCATTCACAGGGTATCGCTAATACACGATCTATGTTGAAAGTCTTTACGTTCAAAATTCACCCACGCTCCAGTGATCGATCTTAAAGATCGTCTCACATTTTAATTCTCTAAGCATTTAAATCTCTTTGCCCAAACATACCGAACGTCCTGCGTGAATTCACCGACCGTGTATGTGTGCGTGTATGTTTCAGTGGTCCTGCACCGGTTGGTTCAGTAGGCGAAGGTACGCTCCATCGGGTAGCCCAGCTTTTCCAGGGCCGGAATGCAGGCGTAATTCACCATCGGCGGTGGACCGCACATCAGCACCAGCGAGGACGGGGACGGCCCGAAAAGCTGTTCCTTGATCATCTCGTCCGAAACGAAACCCTTGCCCTGGGACCACTCGGGCTTCGGGCGGTCAAGCGTGTACCAGAGCTTGAACTGCTCCGGATAACGGGCGGCCAAGTCGTCTAGTTCGGGCTTTAGCAGAATGTCATCTTCGGTCTGTACGTAAGGAAAAGGAAATGTTAAAAAAGAGGCAGGCGGAACATGGGTACCATAGCAACGCACCTGGTTGGCAAAAATGAGCGCAAGCTTCGTCTTATCCGTTTCGGAATGTTTCAGCACCTCGCGAATGAGCTGCAGCATTGGAGTTATACCGGTTCCTCCTGCAAAAAGACAAGAATTAGATCATAAACTAAATGTTTCACAGTTCTCAGTGTATTGTATCGTTCGTTTCAATTACTAACGTATTCATAAATAAATTACAAAAAAAAACACTGGGAAAAATTCTAAAATCGACTAAACTAAAGTGTCGTGGAAGGAAGAGTGTCCAATTCGCGGCTTTCCCATTAAAATAGGCTAATACAGGTTAACTCTGCATTGCCATGATAAAACGTATTCTGCTGTTTTCGCAATTTGCTTCACGAACTGATTCCACAAACCCATCTTATCAGCGTCACCGATTGGCTTCACCGAGCATCACTGATAAGCGTCAGGTCCCTCCGCACAACTTACCCGCAATCAGGCTCACTTCTTGGGCTTCGTAGATTTGAGCTGGATCCTTGCGCAGCTTCTTGATTGAAAACCGCCCATTGCCCAGGTACTGCAGCCGTCCCGAGGGTCCGCGGAACGCAATCTTATCGCCAAGCTGCATTCCCTCCAAGTGCTGGGACATTTTGCCACCGTCCGGGAATTTCGGGTGGACGTTCTTCTTGTAAACCTTCACCACCAGGTCAACGTAGCCGTGGTCATCGTCGCACGAGACGGGCGTGTAGGCGCGGATGACCAGCTCATCCTTGATGGTGGCGGACAGGTGAATGTGCTGGCCGATCGGTAGGCCCAGGATGTGCTTTTCGCTCGGCAGTCCGAACCGGAAGCGGCGCGTGTCGTGCGAAATCTCTTCCTTCTCGATCAGCGGCAGCATGTACTTCTCCTGCGGGTCTAGCAGTGTTTTCGGTTCCTTTGAGCTGCTGGCTTTGGAGCCGGTGGAGGAGGATTTGCCTTTCTTGCTGTTGAGCAGATAATTGGCGATGGCGGCACCGACCACAACCACCACCACGCCAATGGCGACAGGAAGTACCTGTTGATGGTAAAGCGTACTTAGTATATTCAAAATTCAACTAGCTATAATTTTATTATCGATTGGAAAAAAAATCCATTTTCTAATGGAAATTTTTGTTTTCAAATCGAGGATTTTTTCATAATTTATATCTTCATTAAGAAATTGCTGAAATGTTGAAACAGTTTAGTGCAAACCTTTTTTTGCCATTCGGTACCTATTTAACCATTGCAAACTAAGCACTGTTCTACGGATCATTTCTAACTCGCACACACACACCTCCATACCAGTACACACTATGTTTTCATAACCATCAATACGGGGCGGACAAGGTTAAGGTTAATTTGCTTTACTCTACACTCCGGGGGTGTACACTAGAGCAAAAAGCTGCGTTTCAATGTAATGCTACAAGGTGACCTATTCGTAGGTTGGGTTTGTTCGTTTATAGGTAAGACAATATTTGTACTTCAGATGCAAAGCTATCAAGTAATCCTCCTTAAAATGGTGACCAAGCTATCCATTTGTTTCGCACAGCGATCGATGACTTTTTTGCCTGACAATGTTTACTACGATGACCGGTGGAATATGCTGACGTCGTGCGCTATCCAATTCGTGCACCGTCATCTCCCGAATCATAAACCGAAGTAGCTTCACATCTGCTATCCAAGGTACACCCAAAACACAACAGCACGCACACAATTATATAAGCTCGTCGATCTGAACGTTGCGTTGGTCTTCCCTCTTGGCCTCTCAAACATCTCTGCTTACCAGACACACCTTTCAGCAGCGAAACTTACGTCAAAATCTAACATCTTTTGTGGTTTTGTGTTGTTTCCTTTTTCCTCCTTCTGTAGAAAGTGTGCGGTCTCTATGACGACGTCCACGGAATGGATGATGGGCTGGTGAGCGATGATGATAAGGAGAACGCGCGCAGCAGCAAACCGAAACGGAATCGACCGGTGGCACCGACGCCGAGACAGTGTGTGTGCGACTGGTGCGTTTACCGGTAACTAATAGATTTGTTGAGGAGCTGCGCCACAAGCACCGAAGCTAACGTTTGCACGCGGCAACCAGAAACCCAATCCGTCGCAGTGGGGGAACGTTATAAAGGGAACGTACAGTGATCGCTCACCAGAAAACAATGCGAACGAATCTCGACACTAACGGGTGGGATGGAAAGCTTTTTAGCCTTATGAAATTTATAAATTATTACATTCATATGTGCGTGTGATCGTTTCAGCACGCCAATCGAACACATCGATTATTTATGGACTCGAAAATTGGTTCTGTAAACATGCATCCTACGCCAAACCGATTGAAAGCATTTTGTTAGCGAGCTGATCGTGCATTAGCATGAGGTTATATTGCGATTGCGTCATTAGTACGGTCACTGTTAAATTTTGCGCAAATACGACTACAATTCACAATATTTTATCCGTGGGGCAGCATACTTCAAACTAGAAAGCATAGCTACAATAAATTATATTATTTTCAGTTATTAAAAGCTATAAATTGTCTATTCTATTTCGTAATTTCCGTATTGTTTTGAAGAAATTTAAGTTTTATAAAAATTACCCAAAATAATTATTCATTTCAATCTGTTCATACCTGTTAAATCTGTTGAATATATAACAGAGTAAACAAAAACTCTACATAGAGATACAACATTCCCACGGACAAAACATGGTGTACTTCGATAATTAATATAACACATGTGATTCAGCACACGCTTGGAATACTTTTCGATCCAACCACATCGCAGCTGCACCCCTTTCCCACAATCAGCGTTCTCCTAACGTCGACGAGAGGGTGATAAGAGCCCATCATATTTTCTAGCTTCTAGCACGCACACATTACGCTTTTCGTGAAGTATTGGTGACGTGCACTTCCAACGCGAATTTCGGAAAATCCTTCGCAACCACAGCCTACTTCTAGCGTGGTGCAAATATTTGCTGTTGATGGCACAACATCGCTATGGTGTGAGAAAGAGAAAGAAAAACGCGACAAAGGGCACGAGCATAGACGCAACAGCAGCATTTCATGATCACGCCAAGGTCAGCAGAGAGGGTGGTTGTGTGACGCCTAGCGAGGAACGCCGAAACGGTTGCTCTCTATGCAAAAACGGAACAGCTGATGCGGTTCAAATCGATCGAAGCGGCGTGAAGTGATTTCACTTTTGTTCTGGTACGTATGCACGCACGTGTACACGTGTTCTTCGTGCAAGGCAACGCGATGGAAACTATAAAAAATATGCTATTTAGTTTAGAAATTTTAATCAAAACATGAAAGTAATCACCGGATTTGCTCATCGGTGAGAACTTTTGCACAAACTGTAACCTTGAATGGAGATATATTTATTTTAAATAAAATAATTTAGTCAAATTAATAAGCCCTTGTAGCACGATATTTAGCATAACATGATTAAATATAATCAATTTATGTTTGGTATGGTATTATTTGCGATACAATCGTATGCTTCTGTTTAAGAACTTTAAATGTTACTCAATAAAGAATAATTCGTAAAGTTCAATAACACGTTTGCAAACTGAGATAAAAATCCTTGGAATAGTCAGTCTTGATGTTTCTTCTTATCAGTGAAACAATCCGAAAGATGATCATGCCTTATCAAGTCTTATTGAACGAACTGTACAGCACGGTCAGATAATTATTGATTTTTCGCTTCACAGGCAATAAAAATGATCCCTTCGCTATGTTCATCCCACATAAATGCATCATTATTGAGCCTCTCCCAAACGGCACTTACCTGATGTACTGTGAGGCCCATGTTTCCTTATTGGCAGTCTTTCGTTACGATTCCCGAACACGTTTTCACCGTGGGGATTTGGGGTTGTTGATTGCACCAAAACGACCTGCAAAACAAGTCGAGCGTTAACACAGGCACACACGCAAGCACGGAAAACCGGTTCGATTCGCGTAAGGAAACCGCGTTCGAAATGGCAGGAATGAACGCGACGCAGTGACAGTAGAACCAAACGCCTACAATGCTAGCACAGACAATTGCCCTGCATCTCTATGGAGGTATTATAATCTTATGTAATCGCACTAGGATCCGAAAATCGCACCGCGAGGAATGCTGGGTTGAGCCGGGAATGGGAGAAACGGCAGTGCAATTGTGTACCTCAGTGCGTGGCTGTAGCCGGCAGTTGACGCGATTATCTATTTTTAATAATTACGGAAGCCGTGCGTCAAAGCATCGTTTACCGGCCGCCGACGCCTGGGATGGTGAAACCAGCAAACGGAATGTTCGGAACCGGAACGGAGCTGTAGCATTGAGCGCACGTAGATCATACTTTTACCGGTTTGTACGCATTCCTTGAGTTTCAAGAGATTTCATACCGAATAACTAGTGCCACCTTCAACACGATTCAGTTACACTGGCCGAACACAATTCGTACTCTTCGTACTTACCACTTGCTGCTCAGTCCGAACCGTTTGCCATTCAAAATTATGTGAAATACTTCTTGGTGAAATGTACAGCACACACAATTTGCTTGTTATCTTTTTACCGTTCGCTATTATTGTTGTTGTTGTTGGTGGCAGTGCTGGCAGCATGCTGAATGTCAAAATGATAGACAGTTTATCGTCAGAAAACAATGTTTGTCTGACGACACTAGCGCCACCTGTCGAAAGTGTAAGGAAGTTTGTAAAGTGACCAAATAATACAAAATAACATAAGTTGGTATATTACACCTTCTCTTCCGTGGCATACATAAATATAATTCAAATTCCGACACAATGTGACTTTTATCATATCAATCATATAAATTTCTCAACAAACGATGAACTGATTACTACGCCTGGTAAAAAGGTCGATTTCGATCTAATTAATGCAATACCATTTTAAAACAATTATGATCATCAATAATGCGTAACAGGCACATTTTATGATAATGATTAATCCATTAAAATATATATGTCCGGGTGATTGGTTGCCTAACCCTGCTTTTGGTTATGTCAAAAGAGAAATAGCCGGTGCATTGTTTATTTTGATTGCGTTAGGTGTTTTTTACTTGTTTTATCGGTGTTTTCGGCTTAAACATATATTTAAATCGTGTTTTGTATGAAAGTGTTCCGAACTATATGTGAAGCATATAAAAGTATCGCTAAAAAGAATAAGTTATTAGCGTAAAAATAGAAAACCAAAGAAAAGGTACGATTTTAACTCAACCGTATACCTACCGGAACAAGGATTGCAAAAGTTATTCTTGACATGATTGTTATAGATTAAGCGAAGTTTGGCATAGAAAGTGTTTAAATGTTCCCAAAGCTCTTCAGAAACGTAAAACCCTGTGAGTTATTTTTGAAATGGCTTCTCAGGAAGGCGCATCATCAACCCCAAAAATATGAAAAAGTGAAATATGATTGATGTGAGAAACAAATAAGTACACTATGGAAGTACGAAGTACGAAAATTATCAACTATCACTACAAAATCTGCAACGTCAGCGCGATATCCCGATATCGAAGACTTTTTTCGGATTTGCTTGCTGAACTGGGAGCAGTGAAACGCACTGGCACGAAACCCCTTTATCTGGTTCGATGAGCATAAGACACACAAACACACACCCTAGTTGGTATGGGATTTCCATGCCAGTGGGCAAGACCAGGTAGACACGCAGAACGCCGACTGCCTTGCACAGAAAAGAACGCTGTAATAGTTTAAGCAAATAACCATAGAAGGAACAGAAACTTAATCCCACCGTAATGTATCACCATCATCCATCTTAATAGAAGTTCTAACCGTTTTTTTGTACCCTTGTTGCTGATTTCAGTATCGTAATTGGCTTTCCGGTAGGACCTATCGTGTTGTTTTGTGTGCGACGTTGAAGATTACCGCAACCTAGTAAAAAAGCTATCAAAATAAATTCAATTAATCGAATTCATCCTTAGCGGCACAAGGAACTGACGTCAAAAGTGAGCCGATGATGTTCAACAATTTCATCAATTTTGCTGTTCAATGATGATGATGATGATGTAGATGGTGGTGACGAGGACAATGGTGCGTAGTTGCTTTGCACGCAAATCGCAAATATTTGGCACGCAATCTTTCGTACTTGCATCACGTGCAAAAATGTACGCTGATCTCGTGGAGTGTTCTTGAACATGTAACATGTTAAGAACCTTGAGATTTCATGAACATGTTACATGTTAATGATATGATCATTTACTTATCTGCAGTCATATGATCGTTTCCGCGTGAACGAAAACAATAAAAATGAGCTCATATCTAAAAATCAAACCGATTGCAAATTAAACAATTCCATCACAAATGCATTAATGTTTGGTTAAGTGTTTCAAATTAAAACATGTTGCACAACCTGTAACGGACACGGTTCCAAAATCATCCACCGTGCCCACTTATCAGCACTACAAATGTGAATGCCGAGCCAGCGGCCCCCGTAGTTATCGCATCGCTCTGCTGCTCGACTTATCTTCACAAAAGTTTTCATAAAATCAAACCGTAAGCTTGCGCGGGTGAAGATCACCGTCCGTCCGGTGTGTTACATCATCGCGGTGGGTTAAATTTGTTTTTTTTTTTATGTACCGTGCAAGTGTGCGTGTGTCTGCCGTTGTGTTCCGTTTATCATAAGAACCGTCGGCGCAAAAAGACGATAAAAAAGTCAATGTTTGACAAGGTTTATTTGGTGTTTAACGTTTGTTTTCGTAGCTCGGTGGAATCGTTTCGTGTCGAGTGCGGCCCTTTTTAACAGGTGGCTGCAGAACGCTCGTGCAAAAGGCGACAAATCACATCACAACATCGTCAAGAGCATCGCTGCACGCGGGAAGACCGTCGCCCAAGAAGAGGTCCACCAAGAAAGCTCCACATTCAGTGTCAGTGCAAGCCACCAATCTGCACCCCCTTCATCGAGCCTAATGACTTTAACCTTCACGCGGACACCGGTACAACAAAAACAACCAAAACGAAGAAGAAAAAAAACTTCCAGACAATAATTGTTCAATTGCGCATGGATTGCGGCGGGTGCGTTGCGATGCGAAGCAAATCGTTTCGCACTCTCATCTCTTCAGCGATCTTCGCCTTGTGTGTTCGCGGTGTCTTCTTAAACCGTCCTGGGCGCATTGGCTGTTGAAGTGTTGCAGCAATCCGCGATGGCCATGTAAATCACAAAACCGAACTTGCGGAGAGGGCACGAAGCAGGGAGTTGCTTTTTCACACTCAAAGCACCACCCTGCCTCCCCTTTGCATCCGCATGGCTTCACAATAATAGACGCTGGTGTTTGATGCTGCGAGTGGCTTAGAAATGTTATGTAACCGAATTTGGGGTTTCGTTCGGCCGAAGATTTAGGAGGAAAGTATATTGCTGAGGGTATTTGTTGTGGATTTTGATGCTAAAATAATGTAAATTTCGGAAGAAGTTTTACGAACTATATTTGTCCAGCAGTATGTGCTCCATTTTTTAGTTTGATTTCTTTTTTATATTTTCTTAAATTGCTCATTTTTCAAACTATTTATTATCACACTTAGTAATAGAAATATTCTACTCTTGGCAGAAGTGATGTGAGAATCCATCCATCTCTTAAATACCAGCTGCCTAGTCATCTCAGACAATGCGCCAAGTGGTTGGTTTTTGCTTCCTGTTCGAATGCTTGCTTTTCAAATAGACAAAATTATGTTTTTTTTCCTTCCATTTACAAATCTTCTCTCCTTCCCGCCTCACACCAACTTCATCGAGGCTCATTTTTCACTCCATGGTGTGGTAAGAGACGCATTTGTTTTTTTTATCGGTTATTTTTTCGGCTTTGCTTCACCCGATCGTCGACGTTCGTCGCTTGCGTCACGCCCAAATCACATCCCGCGAACAAAGCAAAGAAAAAAAGCGAACCTAAAATCGAATTTATGTATTCCCCACTCACCACCCAACACGAAAGTGTGTTTGTGCCGGGATCGAACGTCGTCGGAAGGTGTTCAGCGCACTGTTCGATGGCGTGTCGCGATCAGACGACGTTGGATCTTCGACCACGCGACACATCGGAGTGCGCGCGCACGTGAAACAGTCGTTTGCTGCACGTTCAAGCACGTGCGTGCCATTCTTTCAGCCCGCGTTTGTCGCGCCAAGGGGAAGAGAAAAGGTAGCCAAGTGTGTGGTGTGTCGCTGTGTTTGGGTGTCTGTGTGTTTTGGGAGGGCGTGTTGGGGGAGGAGTGAAGATTTCAAAATCGCGGTCAAAACTAACGGGAAACGGGTGGAATTTCTTCCATTTTCGTTAGCTTGTGTGTTCCGATTGTGTCGGAAGTGACCGAGTTTCGTGTGTTTGTGCTCTTTCAGGTAGTGGAACGAAAGAAACGTAACCAACGTAACGTTCGCAGAGTGAACCTAGTGCCCGTAGCGGAAAACGACACATCACAAAGTAAAGTAACGACATCACCAAAATGGGTCTGCTGCTGTTGATCGGTGCGCCCGTCGGGCTGCTGTTGGCCATCTTTTTCTTCATGAAATCGTCCAAGGAGATGCCCAAGAACTGGGCGCAGTTTGTGTGCGAAGTGCGAATGCAGATCTGCGGCTTCCAGGCCCTGCTGGAGGATTTCATCATGCGCCCGCGTAATAAAGTTGGTAAGTAGAGAGAGGCTGGCTCCACAGGTTTGCTACCGAGCCGAAAAGGACGGAGGGTTCGGATGGCAATGTCAAGTGTGGCAATCGCTGTTCGAAACCGATTCCACGATGCATTGGGCAACGCGCGTCCAGCTTCCAGTGGCGAGTTTTTTGGTGTTCGATTGGGAAACTACCGAACATTTCGTCTCCGTCAGCGCTGTTTAAAAAAGTGAAAGGTGAAACCATGGTAAGGTGGTGGTCTAGCCTACTCTAGGTAGCCCGCGAGAGCGTTTGTTTTCTTTTGAAGCTCTATAGTCAATGATCATGAATTATAATTCCCTACAAGGTCGTGTTTCAAGATCACGACGCTCTTTATGCTGGTACAGCAGTCTCATTACATGGTACAACCATTTTATTTGCTTCAGATTGGTGTTTTATTGAGCTCGGAAAAGGAGCTACTGTTTATTATTTTTATTTCTTTTTATTGGATGTTGCCGGAATCGTGTGTGGAGAGTAATTACATTTTTCATTTTTATGGCCTTTCGCGTCAGCATTTTTATTCACTCCATTCGTCGTGTTCGTTGGCACAGTGGCTTTCAATGTGTAGGATTTTTCTGCGCTATGGAACAATAATTGGATGCGTGATTAGTACACAAAGTGTTTTATAGCAGATTTGATGGCAATACTATAAATAACACACTCGTGGGCAAGCGTCGATTGTTAAATTGATGCCACCGAACAACAGATGGCGCCACTTGATGAGGGATAGCGATACATTTTGCTCATTTACT
>JXWZ01004444.1:0-14708 GCA_000956215.1 Anopheles farauti No. 4 | reverse complement strand
GACACACCCTGAAAGTTCGAGGGAAGAGAACACGTGCAAGGTTTGGTTTGTGTTAATCGAAGCGTAGTTAAAACAGGTGAAAAAAATGGACTTACGCAAAGGTAACAGAGCTGATGGGCACCGCAGGCTGGGAGGAGTTCCTGATAGATATCGCCACTGAGCACGTCCACACCACGACACCGCCGTTCGAATGCATCTAGCAGTGGACATTCAGTGGACTCTGGAAGGAACGAAATGTGCCTAAGTAAAAACTCACTGGTGCGTCATTCGACGTAACATTGCATACTTTAGTAATTCAACAACTAGTTCTACATGCTCCTGACCAGTGATTCAACAGCGTCCAATTGTACATTTAAAAATCTGGTTGTACTTACCAACAACTAGTCCTCGACCGAAGTCTTCGTCTACTTCCGGCTCTTCGGGTCCACGGAATATTTCCTGGTATCGTTTCTGTGTGCGCTTTTTCTTCTTTTTGTCATCCTCCGCATCGTCAAGATTGTTTTCGACCTCATCGTGCGTCACTTTATCGTTCCCTTCCATGCTATGGCTGTATTTGAGAGTACGATTGAGCGTGTAGAAAAACGGAAACTAGCATCAGTTTCGAACGCGTACACCAACGATTTCTACTCACTGGCTGTGATCGTATTCGGCACGTTCCTTCTTCACCGCAACACGCTTTGCTTTTTCCTTTTCCTCGCGCGGCAGCTCCGGCTCCACCTCGTTTAGCTTGAGGTGATCATCGTCCACAGATTCCTTTAGCCGCTCGAGTGTATGGCGCATCTTTTCGATGCTGTAGGCCGTAGCCAGACGATCGACGAGTTTGTCCTTTAGCTGCTCCATCTCGGCCGGTTCAGTGATAGTGCCTAGTCGGGAAAGGAAGGATTGGTTTGCTTACACACAACGATTCTAACTTGTTGAAGAGACCTATCAGTAACAGTTTCTAGCTCACCTTCATGATCACCAGTGTACTTGACGGTTTGGTCCAGGATAAGATCCTCGATGCTTTTCAACTTCTGTGCCATGCTTTCCAGCTTGTCCTGGTGGATGTTTTTCTTCTTGCGATCTTCGTCGTACGTCTTGTAGAAGCTCAACGGGTATGGAACGGGTTCGGCCACTGCAGAACCACCGTTTCGGCCATCTTTTTTCCTGCGATCTATCCCGAAGTACTTGTTCCATTGGATCGACTTCTTTGATTTGAATTCTCCGATGTCACCGGGAAGGATTTGGTCTTCCTTTACCACCTCCAAATTCGAGCGTTTGCGTACCGATCGTTTCTTCTTTTTGTCATCATCCTCTCCCTCAAACTCCTCGCTGGAGTCTTCGTGATCGTGCTCATGGTCGTGCTCGTGATCGTGCTCGTGCTCATCATCATCTGGACCTTCTTCGGAGCTGTGCTCGTGGTGTTCGTCACTCGAGTCACGCTTGCCCTTGTTCGCTTCCAGAGCACGTTCCGTTGTGCTAGAAGATGCTACAGCAGTTCCAGAGCTCATGGTGGAGCTGACCGGAGCATTTGCCGGATCGCTGGATCGTTTGCGCTTCTGCTCGATCGGCGTACCGAACAGGGCCTGTAAATCTTTGGCCACCTTCTCATCCGTACCGGACGGTGCCATTTCAGGCTTCGGAGAGCGTTTGGCCACGGGGAACCGCTTCTTGCGGGTAGCTGGCAACCAGGGCAGGATGGGCAAAGTTCGCTTATGTTCCTGCATCGTGTAACCGATGTGCGAGGTTGATGGTTCGGAATTGGACAGGGGGAATCCCTGTCGCTTCTCGTAACCAGCTTCTGACGGGACCGAGACTACTGGATCATCGTCAAACAGCTGCTGCTCGATTTCGTTTTCCTCCTGTTGATATTTTTCCCACAGCCGCTGAAGACGATCTTGAAACTCTTCTTCACGGGCAGCCTTGGCTTCACGGTCTACTGCCTTTAAGAATTCAGCCGACATGTCCGGTTGTTGATAGGACTTTTCGAGTTCTCGCTCACGAAATACGGTTGGATAGGAGGACATTTCTGTGAAAGTGCACCCATAATTCAGCTATTAGATTTTAAACCACGCTTCATTACGATCATAACACACCATCTCTTTCTCTGAACACGGAGCGTTTGCGTGTATCCAGCTCGTAGGGATCGAACACATCTTCCGGTTCGTCATCGCGCCGCAAATAGTTGGCCAGAATGCGGTTCAACCGTTGCCGGTTAGGGCGAAATTGTTGCTGCTGTTCTTCAGTGGCTGCGTGAAAAAACACAACACACGGATTAGAAAAATACATATATGTGCATTACGTTTGGTGCTTTGCTCACGTTCGATCCAGTAGCCATCGTCATCCATCTGCTCGGCCGCAGCAGCTTCCTCTCGTAGCGCTAACTGAGCTTCTCGGCGGTGCAACGCATCGATGGCGGCCTGTAAAATAAATCGATTTTAGAAGGTCGTTTTCGCAAAACGGATTACGCAAAAACTTTACCTGCAGCGAGTACGGTGAATGTTGCGAAGCTAACACGGTCAGGCTTGTTCCGAGAATCAGAATCGAGTAGAGGGGAAACCCTGCCATGGTGAGGGCAAAGAAGTGTTCTGTGAAAAGATTAAAATTGAACATAAATGTACAAATTGACGCTTTACTGCAGTTGTTGGAAAGGAAAGGAATGTTGAAAACGATTTCTTTGGGAAGAAACTTGAAATGTGAAAACGCAATCATATCTCGAATACGATTGGCAGGTTATTCAGAAGAAGGTTATTCATACATTATTCTCAGAAGTATTTATTCAATTTAGGATCATCAACAATTGAAGCTTTATTTACTATGCAGGACCATAGAATAAGATGTAGTGTTACATAAAATCAGCGTCCGTAATAACTACTGAGTACGATTGTAGAGCACACTTAACAATTCCTAATATATTAGAATATATTCATTGTACGTAGCGGAGAGGATTTGATTATTGCGTGGCTTTTCACCCAACAAATGTTGTAGTAAATAATACTTCAGTAAACAGTAACAAAATAGTAACAAAATTTGTTACAAAAACAATAAAAAAGCACTAGAAAGCAACACAGCCGGGTGCTTGAATAAAAATATTTTACACCGGAATTTGGCCCATATCTTTCCTTTATGAGTTTCTATTCCGAAAGAAGTAAGAACGGAAGCACAGTCAATTTGTCACGCGGTTCTCACTATTCTCGGTTTTATATCCGACTCTTCGCCACCACACGGACACTATGCTGGATTTTTATTTCCACCCACATTAGTCACGTTCCGCGTTTTATTACAAGATTGTGGCCTCCGGTTGGTCGTTAGTGGCATTTTTTCCTGCAGCTGTGGAAAATCATCATCACCACTATGCTAGTCATACGTTCTTATGGTATCACTCGAAATGATATTTGTTTGAGGATCGTAGAACGCACAGACTTTACACAGCCGAACAATGTGGGATTTGAAAAACTCAGCTGCCCTATTCGGAAGGATTCGAACGCCTGAAACGGTAAGCCTCGTTTGAGCCAAGGTGGTTTATACTAGCATTTTGAAACATTGTATGTAATCTGTCTGCCACAGCTAGCGTCAACAGCAGCAGAAGGCATGGCACGGTCGAGCTATTTAACTTACACCGGCGAGAAGGTGCGACGGGGAAGGAAAATATCGTCCATCATTCGATGCATAAAACGCTGTTGCACGGTAAAAGTTCACCGTGGAGATTGCGAAACACAATTTTCTCATGCATTTTCCCAGCAGCACGTTTTTCCCGGTACAATCAGCTTACCATCCCAAGTTTGCAAATGACCAGCTTACCGTCGAATGCCGAGGCTTTACTCATTCGAATGGCATGTGACTCATTGCTCTGGGCATGCCATGGAAGCAAAATGCAGCATTCGGTAAAGCGAGCTCTAGAACGGACGGGAAAAACTGGGCGAGATGACAGACCGTCAAGCCAGCGCAGGAATCTGCTCGTGACCGGTAATGGTCGGTGGAAAAATTGGGTGACATTTTTCTACCACAATCGGGACAGTGGCAGCAGATCCGATGGGTTCGATGGGTGGAAAACTTTCCACTGATTATGACAGAGAAGGGCATTATTATGAGCAACGTTGGAGAGCCATGACGCCAATCCATGCGTACAATGCACAGCCTTTGCTTGAGCGTATTTATTTTTGCAAGAACCAACAATTTAAACTCTTCGTCCATTAAAGTATACCCATTTTCTGCTATTAGTTAGTTAGTTAACTAAACTTAAACTTGGTGATTAATTATTTTATGTGCATTAAATTTACTAGTGTATAATAAGTAAATTAAAAAAAAACAACAAATATCGTTGCATCTGTTTAAACACAAATATCGTCGCATAAATTTAATTGTTGAAATTTTTACTCATCTACATAATCGAACTCAAAGCACTGTACGCTTCAAGCGACTTGCTTGCTCGTACGCAAGGAAACAGCTGGGAAGATTCTATAATATCGAATAAATTATTATGAAAAGCCGCCCAGAGTGCCCCACACTCATGTTCGAAACAGGGGTGAAAGCTATAAACAACGGGTTTAGCGGGAGGAAAACTTTTCACAATCCAAGAATAGCTCCACTTAATGGTATGCAGGACCGAAGAAGTTGTAGACCAACGGAATGGAATTGGAAAAGCTCGGAAGAGGTAATGCCGCGTGCTAAAATCGAAAATCTACTTAACCTGCATCCTCTCATGGGTCCTCCGCCATCAGAGACCGAGAGACAGACGGTAGTGGTAAGATGTTTGCGAAAGGTTTGGATGGGGTTCTACGTTGACAGCGAGCACTTGCTGACGTGATACACCAGATGTGATCTCGATCAGTGGCGGTTCTATTTATCTATTCGTTCAAATTCCCATCGCGTCTCTTCTACGTCTACGGCAAGCGGCATTGGGACCATGCCGTTGGGCAGTAAGTTTTAATCTTCATCTCCAAGGAGGAGATTCCTCCAACCATTGACACCACTCAGGCCCACTTCAAAGCTCTTTAGACGGGTTGGCAAATAGTGGGTCGTTTGGATTTACCCGGCTGATGACATTTTCGCCAATGCCGGAAGGTCATAGCAGATGGAGTGATAGCCCCAAGCCAAGCAAGACAGGCGATACGCATTTGTGACTAATTAATGTTATTTAAATAATATCCCAACCCACTCTAGGCAGATGTTCTGGCTGGCAGACGCTGAGTAAGGTCGGTGGCACCGGAGAACGATCGATGGGTCTTAATCTGGCATCTCGTGTGACAAGTGACGGTGTTGGTTGTAATTTTAAATGCCAGCGACCAATCCGGCGGTTAATCAGATTACCTGTAGATGGGTTTATATAGATTTTCTTTATTTTTTTCGATCATTACGCGCCCTTATCATAGGGCGATCCCATCGTGATGAGAAAATAGGGCACGCAAATGCGTGACGTTTCGGGATGGTTGATAGTAAGGATATTTATTCGCGATGATTCAATTATAGTAGATGATGATATTCTTATGAATGCCGTAACGTTTATAGGCGTACTTAACCAATCAGTTAATAAGATAACGCAGGCAGTTAGGTTGGTGAACAAATTAATTTGAATGCTGTCTTGGGTTGCTTTGATTATGCAAGAGATAATTCAAGCAATTCAATACAAATCGATTTATTCGTGTGTGAGAATAAAATCTGGTACATAATACGCTACGTTAAATTAAGAATAATTTGTTTGAATACTTGTGATCGATTTTGGAAATCAAGAACATCGACGATCCAATGGAAATGGTGCTTTTTCATCAAAATGAAAATAAAAAGCTTCGAAAAGCAACCAATACTATGGGAAACGCTTTTCGGTGGGTGTTGTAAAATTTTATTCCCTACCATAACTACCGTTTGATGGCGTCATGATGCAAGGATCGTTGGACATGCCGAATGGCAAAGGGAATCTGGAGCACACTGCAATCTATAAGGCTCACTCACACAGACATACATGTGCTACGGTGGTATATTCGTCGTACCTTTTCGCGTGAGACAAGGGTCGAGGTTTTCCCATTAAGCCGATTGGGAATGCAAGGGATCCAAATGTGAAACCTCAATCCTCGATGCTAATGCTGGTCACGCTTTGACGGCAACTGGCTAGTCGATGGTAGAGCCACTCGGTCCGCAGAATGACCCGTTGACATTTATCCCGTTGCGTCGTACGTACGTACGTACGAATATCTTGATTTGAAATTATACACCATCGGGAATAGCGCGAGAGCGCTATGTTGCTCGCGAGGACGAAGCTATGCTTGGTTCGTGTATGTTACCGTTAGTCTCGCTCGTTTTGTATGGTTCGATTTAATTTCAAATGTTCTCCTCTTACCTGCCCAGCGCCTGTGCCCAGCCGGTGATGGTCGTATTGCGGCACTAGTCGAGTTTTATTATTTATGTGATTTTTAGCATCCAATTCGGAGGATTTCCCAAATCCTGGTGGTCTAGTGGCTTTTAAGTGGAAATCAACCGATAATCACTGACTATCGAGATGGGGAAATTGGCTTGATTGAGTGACTTTTGTGCGAGGTTCGGTTGGATGCCATGATTCTTGGGAAGTTTTCCAGCCTTCCCAAGAATTTTTCATCTTCTTTAGGTAGATGGCTTAAACTTGTACTTAAGATACAACATACTTAAAAGTATCTGAGTGACAATATTCTCCATCAGCTATTTCTATTACGTCGTCCAATGTAGTCTACAAAGTTTCTTGTGTACAAAAAAGCAAACTTTTTCCTGATTCAACTCAATCGTGCGCCCGATACTCGATGAACCATTCCTACCTTTCCCATCCGAAGGTGCGAAAATTTATGACCATTTTTTATTGCTTTTAGTGTGTGGCGATGTTGAAAACGGAGAGATGGGAGGAGAGACAACTTTAGGAGACTTTTGTATCGTTCGTCCTGATTGCAATGTTTTTTTTTGCCTCTTTTCCACCGACTCCCGAGTCGAATCGGTGGGAATTCATCTCATTTTGTGTGACGAGGTAATGCTGAAGGAATGTTCGCGTGCGCTATTCGAAACGATTTTTTATGTGTTGGGCCGTATTTATGTTTGTTCATTCCGCTGGCTTTCCCATAGATGCGTGGCCGGTATTTGGCCGAATGACATTTTCCACCCAACCGAACGGGAAAGGCAGTAAGATTGTAATTTATTCCACTGCGTTCCGGCGCACCAGCGCTGTTTTATCGCCACGTGACCACGTTCGAAATACATCCGTGTGCGGGTGTGGATCGATTTCGCAAAGCGTCTGTAATCTGGCTAATTAATAAAACTCGTTCACCACCATGGAACCGTATTATTATTATTATTAGTACACCGTCCATGGCGGCGATCGATACCCGCGTGATGGATGAACTTCTTCGCACTGCCGGGCATCGCGTATTTGCTGGGGATTGATTATGGGAAATCAAAGGGAAAAGGCGTCACCATCAACAGTGGATTCAACAAGTCCGCGGGAAATGCGACACCCGTCGGCCGTGGACTGACAAATGAGGTTTCATGTTCCCATATCGCGAAAACCCGAAAGGCTGATAATTAATCGCACTCCAGAGGTCGCACGACAAACCCCTATTTTCTCTCTTATCATGCCCGATGAAGGTTCGCCGAAATGGACTACAGAGGCAGTGTGTGTTTGTGTGTGTGAGAGAGAAAGAGACAGATGTTCTTTCTTTGTTTGTACTACTGCTGCATAATTATTTGCTCGTTGGAGAGTTCGTGCTGCGTAAATAACCATAGGGCGATTTATGTCGAATACCGCTAGTGCTTGACAAACTGAACCATCGTTCAAAATTCCAATGTCCGATGTCCAGACACAATCGAGTTTCGAGTTCACTAACATTATGGATAATATCAATCATCCTACACGAAAAATAATTTATTTGTAGTGCTTGTAACGTTGCACAAACTTTGAAATTATGAGAAAACCCTGCAATTCGAATACACTTTGCAACAAATGCAATCAGAAAAATGTAAAACACGCTTGTCATAAATCAAAGCAATACAAAGCAACTCCACAAACGTAAAATCTGAAGCTTGTCAACCGAACGCCATCCGGTATCGAGCAATATTGCCGTGAGACTGCTGAAAAGTCGACACCAACCGTTCGACCGTACCCCGCCTGTCTAGGGCGTTCGGTGTCGTGTGGGAGTACGACGCTTTTCGCTTATTGAAGAAGCCACAAGCAATCTTGTTCGATGAAGTTCGGTGGTGCTGATGATGATGGAGGTGAGAGTGGGAGTGTGTGCGTTTTTTGCGAAACGTTCACGGTGAACCGAAAGAAGAAAAGCATCATCATGTGGGACTGGTTCGAGTTTGCTCATTAGGGTTGGCTTTGAAATCAGTATTTGCTATGAAAACATCTCAAAACACTCTCTCCTTTTGTTATAGACATTCTGTAGCCTGCTTTCAAGTTGGGTCAAAAGTTTAAACATGAAAAAAAAAAACGTAATAAAGATCGAAGTTGTTTGCTTGATTTTGCTTCCCAACCAAATGAAACCCACGAGGCTCACTACTGCATCTACCTTTCAGCATCCATACCCATTCGAAGTCTATTTGCATGTTAAACAGCGCCGCAATCGATAAGTGATTTGGGTATCATCGGTGCTTCTCGGTAGGTAGTATTTCATTAAAATACTTTCTGAAGAATTTTGCGTTCCACCGAGAGATGAAGAATGATCCTTTTCTCAATTCCTTATTGTGATTCGTAATGCACACTCACACTCACAAACTTTTGCGCGCATGATTAAAGGATGATTTTCAATTGAATTATTATTCAATTCTCCTCTCTACCGTTCAGTTCGAGTGAGGCGATCCTTTTCGGTCGGTAAAGGGAGACAGAATAACAAAGGCATTGAAAAAAAAAAACGACTATTGAATTAGATTTCACCACCTTCCATTCTGGCGTGGCAAGGAATAAAGGAAGCCCATTTAAACTGTTCTCTGGATGGGAATTAATCTCGTACGGCAGTGGCAAGACCTTGGCAGGTACCAAAGATACAACTAATTCTCGTCCACGAATATGAACACAAAACGGATTGCACACTACACACAACCAAAGTGATCGCTTAAAGCAACAAGGAGAAAACTCGAAGCTACTAGCGAAGCTCGAAGCAGCAGCAGTAGCCCCATATTATCATTTTCTGCATCCTTGTTTCCCTCATCCCCGTCAGGCATGGGCTCATATAGCTGGTGGGGGTTGGGTTGAACGTAAACATAAACCTTCAACGTCGTCGGTTGGCCCACGGGTAACCCGATAAGCTCACCTTTTACAGCTCGACAAACGATGAGCGGCCATGACGGCCCAAGAGACTCGTCTTGCGGTGTATAACTTGTTGCTCTTGTCCTTAGGAAAATAAGGCCCACCGAGAACGTACCCGTCCCGCACCCGAAACCAAACCTGCGTGGTCGAGACTGTTCGGAAAGACAATGCTTGAAAGCATAGGGACCGTCAAGGATTCGTGGAATAATGTGTAGCGTGTAGTTTCTTTTCCTATTGCCCTTCGTAACTTTTTCTGGAGCCTGGAATTAGAGTGCGGCAAAGTGGCAGGTGCGTTTAACGGGTGCGTCTATGTGTGTGGGTTTGCTTCCCTCACGATGCTATCCATCTTTTGACACACGTGGTTCGAGTTTGTTCGATGTAGCAATTTGTAGAAGAGCAACGTATAAGTAGGCATCATCCCTGGGTAATTACTTTCACCATCTAGCAAAGGCCTGCTATAATGAAGTGGTGAGTCTGCATGCAACACGATGATCAGACACTACCACCATCACATCATTATAAGCTTGACGGCGTATATTGGGTATTATTACACAAACTAATTCCCGTACGAGCATAGCAGGCAGGTGGTGGTGATGTGTTTTCTGGTTCCAGAGACATGTTTTTGCCATTGTTTGCGGTTTGGATGTGCTTGCAACGAAATTTGATGCATCAGACAGGTAAACTAGCCCACAAGAAGCATACTTCATAGCCATCCGAACGTCAACACTCCCATGATAACTTCACGGAGCACACGCGAGGCGCAGTACGCTGTCACAGTATCCTTGAAATTCGCTCTCAAACTCCCAGTGCAACAACAAAAGTAACAGCAAATTGTGAACAAATACACCCCGTACCACACACACACACACACATGGACACACATACACACGAGTCTCACTCACCCCGGAGGAGTCCTTTTCGTTTAAGAATAGAGTAGGATACGTTCGGCACTTACTGTATGTTCACTGGAATGTTTACACTAGGAGCGTTCTTCACTGTTTTTTTTTTACAAAAATACTAACTTTCACTTTCTGCTTTTCGTTTATTTTCTCTGCGTGAAGATAAAGGGAAACACGAACGCACGAACGCATGCACGCACGCACGCACGCACGGATGAACGAAAAAAGAAAAATTTACTCCATCTAGAATAGGACAATCGCCACTCGAAGCACACCGCGGACGGTTCCGTTTTGCCGAGCTCTATTGCTGAACTGAAAAATTCGGCTGGAAAATGCGTCCGGAGTGCTCCTATTTATACAATTGCTCCCGGAGCTGCCGTTTGCTGTGTAATGGTGGTTGTAACTGAGTGTGAGAGAGGGAGAGCTTTTTTTCCGGCCGCACGGAGCATTCTCGATGCTGGGATTCGAGTGTTTTTGAATTCTTGCACAGTGGGACAATGATAATCATGGTGGAAAGAGATGAATTATTTTTGTGCTACAAGATATTAAAAGTTATAAAAAAAGAGCACTACACATACCTTTGGTAGTGTTATAAACTATCTTGTAATTACCGCATTTTACTCATTTTTTTTGTTCTAAGTATCGTTTATGGTCAATAGTTCAATTGAAAGTTGACCTCCTTGCTCGTGAAATTTGTGCTACTGTGATAAAAAGAAGCATAAATCGATTGCACTGCGCCTGCGATTAAAATGAAAGCTCGTCGAAACATACTTTCGTGAGCGAGTTTTAATCGCAGTGTACATTGAGATTGTTTTTCTTTGATGAACTCTCTTTAAGAAACTAATGAAGATTATTTAAGACATTGACTTGAATTTATATACGATGCAAATACTCTTTCCGAACTGTTAAAGCATATTTGTTCTACCCTTTCCCTGGTGACACATTTTGTTACATTCGAACACTCACTCTCTCGCTCTGTGATACTCTCTCGTTCTCATGGTATGTCACATGCACTCACACTTTCAAACAACGCACAGCTCGTTTCATTCATGTTTGTGTCCGAGAAACGCGGAGCAAACAGAAAGCTTCATGTCCGAAGCAGAGGGAAAAGCTTTAGCCATCAATCGGGTGGGCACGAGTAGGTTGATGGAGAGCAACAGGAGTCGTTCCATGGTATGTTCCGTTCCGTGCCGGAAGAGAATGGTATGAAATAATTGAATTAATTTCACTGTGCCTTCCGCACTAGCTCCCAGCTCCGATTGGCGACGGTGGATTACGTGCGGTCAGGGCGCTATATATTCTGTTTTGCTTCTTTTCTTTCACGTCGGCGACGGCGGCGAAAATGGCCGCAACCGTTAGAAATGTACGGAGCACCTGGCGTCTCCATCGGTTGAAAATACCTCGAGCGTAGTGCAAAATTCTGGAGGAAAACAATTTTTGATCGAAAATAGCGTACAATGTTGGTGGGTATGTGTGCGTTGCCCATACCGAAGCTCGTGCACGCTCCATTACCAATCGGGCTACGGTGTTCGAGTGGGACATTAATTTAAAACGTAAGTAGGATTATGCCGATGAAAGTTGACGTTGGCGTTGTTGGCATTTGTATGATGTTTGCCTCTTATTGCTTACGTCTACACTGCGTGATACAGATAACCGCTAAGAAGCAGAAAAGTGGTGCTTAAGAAAGCACCCGATTGAACAATGTGTTTGGTTTTATCGGTTCCGCTATTGCTTTTTCTATTAGTTTTTCTACCGGTTTTTCTATTATTCTAAGCAGGAATAGTTTGATAACATTTTTATACTTTTATACAGAATGTGTAGATTTATCCATCCAGTAGGATGAACCAACAGAAAGATGAAAAATGTAAATGTTAAAATTTTAAACAAAATTATGTTACCTCTAAAACTTAAACGTTATACACTTTTCATAATTTGGCAAAAATTGAATGCGCTTCTGGCAATAATGTTTTACTTTTATTACCTTAGCTTAATGGTATGCTGAATTGAAACAGGTGTCCATTTGATCGGTTCGCCGGCTGAGATGTCCATCACGTTGTACGGTTTCATAAATATTAAATTCAAGCCAAGTAAAAGTCTTCCCTGGCATGGAAGTCTAGTGGTTTCTAAAAACGTTTTTGGAATTTTTATTTATTTACCGTCGCCATCATGCCTTTCAGCAAGAGCAGCCGATGAAAACGGAATTAAGCGTTATATTAAAAAAAAAATCAAAATATTTTTAGTTAAACCGTGCCCGTGGTTATGAATCTAATTCAATATGAAAATATTTAATTTCCCATAAACAAGATCCAAACTGAGCAGAAATCCATTTTGTTTTAATCAAACTTTTATAAAATAAGCATAAAAAGAAAAAAAAACGCAAAGCAAAGCGATTTTCTAGCAGTAACGCCTACGGCTCAGAGGCACGTTTCGATACCGTTCCGCATCTTTTTAGCACCGGACGTCCTAGAGGCATCCTCATGATTGCGAGAAGTGTTTGGGAAAATTAGCTAGCGTTCCATTGTTTTTCGTTGAATTTTTTGGAGGTGCTTGGGAACTATTTTTAAGCTGGCATTAATTAGCCGGGATTACACAACAATCCGTGTTCGATGGTCACCTTCGGCAAATATTTATTGGAACCAGTATTTGTTACTCGTACGATCGAGTTTTGGATGTTACGATCTATTGCGAACCGAAATTTGTTTCTGCTCGGTGTTGAATTTATACACAGCTCATCCATATTTATCCACTCTAGATTGAGTTTTTTTTTGTTGCTTGACCAATGGTTCTCGAAGCGAATTTTCTCGCACTTGCCCGCACCGTCCATTTAGGATGATGGTTTGGTGTGTCGTCCAGCGAAACGTTACAACCACTTCGGTTCACATTCTGTGCAGTGAAATCAATAATGAACACACTTGAGCCTCTCGGTCGGAAAAGCTTCCAGAAGGGCTTTCGCGGGGTCCGTCCTTTCGGTCGGGGCCATTAATCTTCGACATCCGGATACCATTCGGTGTGAAGGTGTGTATGTATGGTTATGTGTGTGTGTGTGTGTGTGTGTGTGTGTGTGTATGGAAGCTGTTTTTCCTGTTCCGGTTGGTCGGTGGTCCATTGTTGCGCATTAATTCTGCTCGGCTGAGCAATTTGTTGAAAAATCGCCATCACTGACTTCTACGGAAAGCCGGAAATAGCTTTTAACTTTGCCGTTCAGTCAAATGTTACATTTGCTTTGGTTGTGGTCAGTAGACGTGCGAAAGCTTAGAGAAAATGGATAGGAACAGTACAAGACCGCAGCCATCCGATTCGAGCCACATACTTGTTTCGGTGATCTTTCTTCGTCTGTTCGATGATGTCAAACCTCAAGCAAAGTGTATCCTTTTTGTTCAACTAGTCGAAAACATAATTTTCAGGTTTGATTTAGAAAGGAATCAGCAAAAAAGGTCATGTCTTAGCCCGTAAGCGAAAAAATACTGCGGGGATAATTCTAATTGTTTTTTTTTTAAGTTTATTAGGAACGACCTAACCATATTGCTAATTGCAGTAAACAAATGTACAAATTGATGAATGCCGGTTTGAGAAGGTTAGTTTAAGGTTAATTCGGTGGTGAACACCAACTTTCGAGCGACGGTATGTGAGTGTACCTAAAGTCTTGTATTTCCTGTGTTGTGCTCCAAGTGGTGAATGTGTCGCTTTCTTAAAGTGTATTAAATGAAACGGCATATCCATGAAGATTCGTGATAAAGCAACGCATTTTGCTTGTTGCTTCGTAATCAAAAGCGCTCCGTGTTGATGGATAGGCGCCTCGCGTATTCACTAGCATCCTGAGCAACAAAGAGGGAAAGTAATATCCACATAATCCTTGCTCAGCTGCACAACTTAAAGCAGCTTTTTTGCAATCCGTTCAGCGCGCAAGGAAAGCGTTTCATATTCACCATTCTTTATTCGGCTGGAAACCCCGGGTGTCTGCGTTCCGTGCATCGTTCAGCGCAGTGTGAAATATTGCCGTCCCATCGTTCAGCGGCAGAAAACTTGGTGCTGTCTAATGCTTGCCCTGAGTTGACGGTTATGAGTCGTTCTTCGTTTCATTTTCCTTTTTATCTGCTCAGAAACATTCCCGAAAACACCATCAGAATAAAAAAAAAAGATAATACAAGACACATGCAAGACATTGTCTGGGGTACGCTTTGCTCCGAGTTTTTTTTTCGGGTTGCCTGTAGTAACATGAGCGAAGCATTTTCACCCGGTGCTTGATCCATTTTTATTATTTCCGCCAACGTCAGCAAAACCGTGGGTAGGACATGATAATTATCTCGGTGTGATGGTGACGTACGATGTGGGAGAGAGCGTCGAAAGGGAAGCGATGCGATAAAATATGCCACTTAGGACATGCCTCGTCCTGTTTAGATTCCACGCCCATTCTGAAAAAGTCACGGTTAGTAAATGAGAAAATGATATCCCTTTTACTCGAACGTGGGAATTTATGGTTTTCGATCAAATGGACGATGGGCAAACGTGTGACTAGTGGGGTTAAATTGGTACTTGGATGAAGTGATAATTGAATTTAAATATTCAATCTA
>JXWZ01004443.1:0-22790 GCA_000956215.1 Anopheles farauti No. 4 | reverse complement strand
ATTAGTACTAAAATTTATCATAGCATTGTTTTAACAAGTTGATTATAATTTACTGTAATGAATTTGCGAATTGACATTTAAACGCATCTTAGCAGATCATTATTCATTAGAACCTTCCTCCATTGTTGTTTAGTAACTCCGGAAAACGCAAAACTTCTCAGCCCGTGGCTTCACCTTGAGCAGTAGCGTGCAAGGTCAGCCTTTGTAACGTGCATTTATATAAGTGTGGCCAAATGTGACTGCAAAACTGCATTATGCATCTGCCGTTTGGTGCAACAAACATACCGTTACGCAACGTGACTTTGAAACGGCTTGCCACAAGTCCAAACACAACGGGCTAGGACAATGAAGTGGAAAAGTTGTTAGAACTACGGTTCGCCAAGGTGAATGTGCTCTGGGTGATGTTTGGTACGGGGAAGCAGGTTGTTTGCATGAAAGTCCTATGAAAGTGTTTTACAATTTTTCTCCCGTTTAAATTATAATTCTGGGAGAAGGTGAACGGCTACAAACAACTTGTTTACATTCAGCACTCTAACAGAAAGCTGAAAATGTTTAAAGCGCGCGACACCCAGCGGGCTGCAAACATCGAACCCTAATTGATGCCTCACCGGAGGGCACGTGACGGAAATAGGCCAGTTTGCTCACGATTCACCCGAATTTTGCCACACGAAAGCGTTCGCGTGCACACACGCCAAGTCAATGGTAAAAGTTGTTCGATTTTGTTCTAAAGGTCGCCCTATGCTTATCTTTCGCAGAGTTTTCGGTTTCACAACCGGAAGCAGCAGCACAAAATCGAAGCGTCGGAGCCAATCAACTAACCAAGCACCATGATTACCCATTGGACGTTGATAATGTTGGTGGCGTTAGCCATTTCGGGTCCGTACAGTGCATTGGCCCGTCCGACGGAACCGGAAACACCGTCCGAGATCTATGGCGAGCTGGCGGAGGAGTTCCAGCGGCTGCACAATCAAGAGATCCGCTTCTTGCAGTATTTGTCGGTGCAGGCTGAACGGCAGCAGCGCGAAGAAGCCTATCTGCAAGCGCAAAGAGAACAGCAGCAGCTCGCACTGGAAACTCGCAACTCGCTGCTGGACGAACCAGGCTCTCTGTTGGAAGATATTCCGCAGGAGTACGGCCGACCGGAGGAAGCAGCTGCCGGACGCAATTTGAACGGATTTGGCCACGAGATCCCTACCCAGACCGAACCGGTGCAGAAGGAAATTCCACACCAGAAGAGCAAAAATGACAAGAAAAACAATCACTGTAAGTAACTCAATACCCTTTTTTAATATTTTTAATACCATCCGAATATGCGAGTGAATACATTTCACTCGCATTATTAATGCTTAACTGATTTATTAAGATATTAACTGTTTTACTTGCCTGTCGTTACAGATATGTCTCTGTGCCACTTTAAACTTTGCAACATGGGACGCAAGCGTAACCAACGATTTCCGCAATTGTAAGTATTACTTAGAAACTAAACGCGTTTAATATGCCTCCATGATAGGGTTTGTGTCCTGGATTGGATTTTTTTAAACACAAAACCATCATAATGTAACGTAAGATTGAAATGAATTTCTTCTCTCTTTACTTAGTACACAAACCCGCACCTTTGTGAGGGAATTTTTACAATTTTTCCCAAAATAGTACCATCAGCACATTTTTAATAACAGTATTTTTTACGTCGTTTTGTTTCCATTTTAGCTGGAACTAAAGGCCAACAATACAACAACACAAGGACAGTCAATATTCATCGAATGTAATAAATACACCACTAAGCTCAACCCAAGAAGTCATCGGTCGAATAGTAGTCTATTTGGGCAAGAATCCAGCGTCAGTGCAGTTATGGAGTATTTTTAAAATTTCTACTCAAACTCATCTCCCAGCACAGTACTACAATGGAATGGGAAATGAAGGAACACTCGCATTTATTTGCCCACGCAACTGGCTAGGAAATCTGTTGGTAAAAAAAACTAAGCTACAATTACTACTTATAATCCTAACACGAACATGCAGCAAAAAAGCAACATGAGCAACAGCAACGTGGTAGGTGTTTTAGACGATGAACCAGTTCGAATTATCGAGGAGCAAACTTTGAAACCCCCGTTGAATGAAAACAAACAAAAAGGTTATACGTACGATCACCATCACCAAAACCCTTTTGCAAAAGAGAAAAAACAAATTAACAATGCTTAAATTAAACATAAACATTACAGAAAAAAACACACACACGAACAAAGAGAGAAAGACATAAAAAAATTATTTATGAAAACTTAAATTATTGATTGACACACTTATTGAAATGTTACTTAAATTTATCCTATCGTGCTACGGGAATTCGTGACGGAAGGTTCATGTGGTAGGGCATCTGTTTTAGGGTCTATGACGGCTAGGAGGACACGACCCGGACACGAATGTATTAGGTAGTACCAGAAGGAAGGGGGTTCATCTGTTTCTCACGCAGAAGACCGTACACAGTACAGCTATATGTTTCAGCGTGAGAAATGGATGAACGGAGGAACAAGTATTCAGAATTCTCCCTTTTTTCCATTTGCCATAATCACGGATCTGTTCATCTTTAGTTTATAGTTTAGCACTAATTAGCACAAATCAAAATTGTCTCGGACCATAGGCAAATGGTATAAATGACACTCAGCCACTGATATCATGCCCATTGGTGCTGAGAACGAAGGCTTAAATTATGCAATTTATTTCTCCAGTTCACCGAGTACGAAACCAAAATGGAAAATCAAACGATTCGTATTATTAGCTTTAATCTATCATACTATTCTGTTTAATGAAATCTTATGTATGTAAAATAACCCTTCATTATGCGCTAAGTGCTAAGAAATTGTACCGATCGACAAAAAAACTTAAAGACTTTGAAAAGAAAAAAACACAACCGTATGCTAAAACGAACATGAATGTTTAGTTTTATATCGAATGAAAACGAGAAAAGAAAACGTTCCGAAAGTGTCCGATAGCAGCGAATGCCGAGCAAAGGGAGTCAAAGGACTGTTAGCGGAAATGATACCGTAATTTGTAATCCTTCCAAGCAGAGCAGCACGTGTGTCTCCCCCTTCCCATACCAGTATGATACACTATACATTTTAAATGTCTGTAGAATGTCCTAGTAGTGTCATTTGACTATTATACTACATTATGCTACAAGCAAAGATAGCAGACTTATTTACAGAAGGGAGTAAAAGGAAGCGGAAACCACATTATGTACGATGGGAAAGTATAATCATTAACAAATAACACAATCTTCATGCTATTTATTAATCCCATACTATCGGCTAATGTAATATTTAAAAAAAAACAAAAAAAAACTGATACTGAAATGAAACTATGAGACAAATGCTATACGCGCGTGTATATATGTAATGGTAGTTGTACTGGTTATTGCCACCTGTCACCCCGAACATGCCAATTGCAGCTGCTGCGGCTTACCTGCGGGTCAATCGTTGTAATCGTTTCATTCCGCGATGAAGAAAATTGTTGGAAAATATAAACGAAAACTTCATCCAGACTCACCCACTTTCGTAGACTGAACAGAAAAGATTATATTTATTGCGCTACACGCGTCGAGTTCACATTTCCGTGCCGCTAGTTTTGTTACCACGCTTTGTCTTTAACGTAGCAGTTATTAGCTACGTGCTATTTAAGCTCAAACACAAATCGTATTTCACTGTCGGTGTTTGCAGGGGTCCTACTAATACACACACACACATATCATCTGCCTGCTATCCTTCACTATGATTTCCGCGCTTTGGTTGCTCAGGCGTGGTAGGCGGTGGTTTTTTTTTTCTCCCTTTTCACTTGATCTATCCTAATTCATAATCTCCTCGACACACCCGGAAGGTCCAGTGGCAAATATGTTAAAATTGACTCAACCACACGTATATGGTGTATTGCCAGAAGTATTTAAATATTGCAAACATCGCTTCGCCTTCACTAACGCTATTACTGCCTTGGATCGGGTGTAAAGAATTTAAGAACAAACATAGAAAAAAACACAGGGAAAAATACACACATACACTTGAACATTCTCACGCGCCGCGTCGCGCGTTGCGGGTCCGAATCCGTTGTGAGATCTGAATTTAACTATGTATGGGGAGAAGGATGGCGTCGTGCAAGTGACGCAAACAATACTAGAAACATAAAATTTACCTAACTATCGGTTAATTGCACTGCAGCAGTATGCGGCTTGGTCCTCTACGGTACGAACCGCACGCGTACGCTCACAACACATACACAAACACACATGCGCAGCATACTAAACGGCATTACTGTCGTTGATCAAATCGATCGTACGGGTATGGAAGCGTAGCTTAGTACTGCTTTTCACCGGGCCATCGATGAGGAGATCGGTTGCGACACCGCACTCCCTGCCCTCCAGTTTGCTCCAGACGGATTTCAGTCTATCTTTTGCTTTTTCGCTCGTTTTCTTCACCACCTTCTTCTTGTCCATCTTTAGTGGCGCACAGCCGCGCTTCTGCGGAACCGGAGTTGTCGAGTTTGCCATCGTCGTGTTAGTAGTTGTTGTCGTCGTTGCCGCATCGGGAAATTTGCTATTACAAATCAATAAAATCATCATCATTTAAAAAAAACTTTCAACTGTAACCTCGATCGCATTACCTCTTAAAATTCTTCGGAAGCATTGGTTTTGGTGCGGCACAGTAGTTAGTTGGATCCTCCGGATGATACCCGTAGTCCTCCCCGCGCAGCCACCGCTCGTAACACTCCGGCTGAAATCGGCGCACGAACGTTTCCATCGAAATTTTTACCATATCCGGCCGGCAGCTGCACACGGATGCACGCTTCCCATACTCGATCCACCGCTCCGTGGCAAAGTTGGTCGATTCTGCACAATTAAACCCATGGTTAAAGCCGGCATGGTAGCCGAACGGAAAGGTTATCATAATTTCGCCCGGTTCCTGTGTAATCTTGTTGAACGGTATGCCATTCGCCTTCAACACTTGCGTACTGATCAGTGTCATCTTATGACGAAGGAACGCTTTGCACTCCTGATGATTCGCGGCAAAGAAACGCTCCGCCAGTTTCTCCAGCTTGCGTCCGTGCTCGGGTGGAATGGCGTACCACGTTTTTGGGGCGCCGAAGTGCAGGTAGTTTATCGAATACAGATCCATATCTTCTGTGTGCCAGGCAAACGTCGTTTTCCACATACCGAAGTACAGATATGCCGTGTTTACACCCGCGATCGATATGTTGTAGTCCGCGTTCACGTAGTCCAGTATAGTTCCGAGACAGTTGATGTTCCACACCTTTACGTCCGGATCAGTTAAGCTGCCTGGTACGTCCGCACCGTATATGGGCGCTACGTATGTAATGTTTTTCCAGAACTTCTTCTCAATATCCGCGTAGTCAAAATGTTTTGGAGTTGCGTGACGCTCTTCCTTCGTCTTCTCATAAAACTCCTGCACCGTCATTGCCCGTTTCTGGATGTTAATCTGCTGGTAAATACCCTGCATGCCGGACACCACCTGCGAGATGGGTGTGCGGATGTTTACGTTGATGTCTTTAATGTCGTATCCTTGCTTCCGTGGGACCCATTCCGGAGGCGGAACAACCTATGAAAAAGATATGCAATGTAAACAAAACACTTGCCACTATGTACGCAAAAACAATCCCTGATGGAACATGACATTGTAGCCCACCTTCACCAAGCCAGCCTTATGAGCTCCCTTCGACTCCATGTAGTTAATATAGGCAGGGAAATCCTGGAACTCTTCCCAGGTTGGCCGGAAGACCATTATTCTCGGGATACTCATGTTTGCTCCTTTTCCACTTTCTATTGCATCCCGTATGTTGTTTATGTTAATGATGGAGGGCTAGAGACTACTGTACCCTTTTAATTCGATACTACGATGGATCGATTGGCTCTAACGAGGAAAAATTAAACGTTTTGCTCCTATCAAACAAAAAGTAAATAATGAACGAGCACTATAAATAACTTTTTGTTAACTTATCAACACTTTTTGTAATTATAACATTTGTTTTCGCAGTTTTAGGGCATAAACGTCAACAACATGCAGACGAATTTGACAGCTTCACTTTGTTTTGTTTCTTGCTAGTGACGTTTACTGTAAGTCAAATGCAACAAAAAGAAACGTACCGCTATTCATTGAATTTGATACGGTTTAAAGCATGGAGTTCTCTTATAAAAGTATTGATTGAATCGTGAATGGTTCGAAAGTTCCATTATTAGACTAGCTCGTTAAAAATGTTTCTACATAAAAATCTTCACATTAGTAAACAATTCTTAGAAAAATAAAAAAAAATAAAAAATCAAATTACTATTGAAATTTTTTTCCATAAAAATTGACTCATCAATTTATAAATTTTTATTGTTACATATATTACTTACAAAACTATGCAGAATATATGAATAGTCATTGTTTCACTTATAATTTTTTGAATGTTAACCGATATTATGCATGGGTCACCTTGTGTAACTGCTGCTTTCGAAAAGTGCTGTAAAATTCGCCTGCGTCCATGCACCCTGCACAACTTTACCAAATTTGAATTCAGAAGCCGGTACTTTCCGCTCTTTCTTTATCACTTATCTCTTTTGATACATGTTAAATATCTAAAAAATATGATCTTCGAGAAACGTATGTACCGGCGTTATTATTTTATTACCACGAGCCGAAATAAAGTGAGGTTTTCTTAAATTTGATTAAACATTCTTGTCCGCTGCATAGTTCAATGAAACAAAGATATGCAAGAATTGCACATTCTACCAAAAGCATCAGCCAGGGTACAGAATGAACTATTTCTTCTAAAGCACATTGCATGTGCAGCAGTCGATTTGCATGTGTCGTTGCTGTACCGACCCGTTCATTGACATCAGCCACACGTCAAGTGAAAATTTCATAAACACTTTGTCCGAACGTACGATAAACCGCGGCCCGCGGAGCGTACGATAAACACCATTAACTTTTATTATTATAATCTCATTTTTTTACGATCCATTGGTGCTACCGAACGTGGGCCACATTCCTTTCGTCGGCTTCGGTCGCCATTTTCACTTGCGTACAGTTGCGTGCGAATACTGGCAACAGATTGATTGAGCAACTCCGTCGGGAGCATCCACTCGTCAGAGGCGCCAACTGTATCATCTGTCCAACCGATTAAGCGCTTCGACGGTTCTTAGATTGATCCTAGATTGATCATGTGCTCATGAAAGCCGTGCCTACCCTTTATGCGATATGTGCCACCACGCTAGACGGAATGGTCAAGGTTTTGAGTTGCGCAAGGTTACGATCACAAGGGCGACGATCAAGGGCTTAGTGGAAGATAGTCGTTCAACAGAGAACAGTTCTGTACTATTTGCTTTACGCACAGATGCATAACTATATCACGTGTATAATAATGAACACCACTTGAAGGGGGGAGACCACTTTGATCATTTTATCTCACACTAAAGAGATAATTCATCTAACAGACCGATCATGATCGAACCTCCCAAACTGGTGATAATTAATGTTCAATACAGAGGATAAGTGTTGTACTTGCGCAACGGTAAATCATCGTTGCAACGGTCGCGTTGCTCCTTACGATTGATGTTTTATTGAAGTGTGCCGTAAAGATCACTCTGCCCGCCTTGTTTGCTTTTGTAAAACGAGATAAACATCCGAATTTCCTTGGACCAATAAATAGAACGAGAAAGAATGCTAGAGCACGAGTGAGAGAGAAGGAGAGAGAGAGAGACAGAGAGAAAGCGAGAGAGAGAGAGAGTAGCCGAGAGCAAAAGCGTTCTAGAACGCGAGCATGTCTCTGCGCCGTCTTTGAACCGAGAATTAAGATCATTTCGGTACCGGCGAACAGCTAAGTAACAACGGCAACTGTTAGTTGCTCAACTCAACTGCTCAACTGCTGCTGCGTGACCCGTGCGCGTTGGAATGCGCGACTAATTATTCGCGTGCTATGTGCGGTTTATCTTGCTTTCCGAACTGCTAATCTCAGTGTATAAACGACGAAGAATTTCACAAAGAAAGTATCGTACATCGTAATCAGTTCGTGGTATTGGTGCAAAGTGTGCAAAAAAGTGCTAAAACAAAGAAAAAAAACGACGTCGTCGAACGTGACGTGATAGCAAGAAGTGGTGTTGGCATTTTTCGTACGAAAATTGTACGTTTCCCTGATGTTCTGCGTCGTCTGCTAAGCGTGTGTCACAGCGAAGCCGATTAACTGAAGTGCAACATTCCGCGCCACTCGTCATGACAGCGGAAACGTTGAAACCGTTCCTCAATGTACCGAACGCTACCGCGAACGATCTGAAGGCGCACTGCACGCAAAAATCCGCCGTAAAGCGGGGTTTACTTGCACTGGGATGCGTTCTTGCTGCGGCGCTTTGCTGTGCGCTCATCGGAGTGCAGGTAGGATGAAGTGAAGTGAAGAGAAAGTTTAGTAAATAAGCTGCTAAGCGCAGCCTTTTTTATATTTCCACAACTGCGACCGTTGCAGGGTTTCCAAAACAACACTCCACTCGTTTCAATTTATCTTTCAAAACATACATTTGAGGAATGCTCTTTAACTAGTGTCTAAAATGATACAGTACAGTTTTGAATCTAACTCATTTTTAAACATTACGTGATACAGACTGACAAAACCGACTAGGTGACGCATTTCATACCATCAAAGCAGGCTACATTTTTTGCATCTTGTTTATCATTTAAGACAGACTCATTAGTTTTCATCGAGTGAAAGTGTTTTTGGAGGTTATTCATTGTTGCTTTTACCGAAATTTCCAGACAAGTCCATCTTCTGCATCTGCTACTTAACTGTGATTGTTTTTTTTTTTTTGCTTTCACCCTTAGATCTGGCATTTAAATAAGACGGCCGCACTGCAGCGAGAAGTAGACGACTTGAAGCAGCAGCTGTACTTACGCGCCCGCGACTTCAACGACTACGAGGTAAGTTACAGTGCCAACTGTTAACCGAACCTTTTCGGAGATGCACACAGTCCGGAACGAGTTGGAACGAGTTCACAGACAGACGGAATATTAACTTTAGCTAAATGGTACCTTAATCAACGCAACAGCAACCAAAGCATGATGTTCCCGTGCGGCACGGCTACTCGCAGTAAATGAGCACAAGCATCTGTCTGTTTGTCCGTGGTTGGTGCAATTTCGTATCTGGCGAGAATGTCATGCCCTGCTCCGGGAATGGATGAAAGTGTAGGGTGGAGCGTGGTGGCGCCGACTTGTAGCGCGATGTGTTCTGCGTAGGCGTAGGCGCGACTGAACGGTGTTGTCCATTAAATTAAGCCTCTCCAAAATTTCCCCCCTTTGAGCAACAGCCGGAGCCGATGATAATGCGTCTTATAAGGAGATCCCGAGCGTGAAATATTCATGATGGTTGATTTACTTCCAACAGAGAACGAACAAGTTTAGCAATCTATTGATCTCTACTGGTCGTGTGGTCGTGCTTTATGATTTGTTTGACAAAGTTCGATTTCACCATGTCCCAGTCAGCTTGTTGCCACCGGTCAAATGAGGCCGTACAATAGCTCATTCGCATCCGAAACTCCAAATGAACCCCCTCCGGGTCAGCGGTTCACCAGTCAAAGAATGGAGCATGAAATTGAATTTCCGTCCTGTCCACCGACGGAACACTTTTCGGATGATTCACTGACTCGCTATCAAATTTCCTGCACACGGGAAGTACGCGGGTCAACAGGGGCTTGCGGGCACAGATGCGATATCATCAAATCGTTCATTATGGGTCCCATTCACTGAAAACACGACACATCATAGCCACATGCGTGCCGGACACAGGCTGGCGAAAGGTTTTGGCAGCAAGTGATTTCTTCCGACTGCACATGACACATGTCCCCGAGACGCAAATGAGTCCGATAAAAGGCACGTCCTCTGTTTACGAGTATGTGGGAGGTTTTATTGTTTTATATTTGCTGGACGAATAGAAAATTAATCCATTGAAATATGGAAGCCCCTTTTCAAAGATTCACTAAAACATGGAGCCGTACGAGTCGATGTGACTAGCTTTATTTATGTCACCGTCGGAAAATAGTATAGGTAGGTTTCATTCGGTAGAATTAGAATATAGAACCACTGACAGTATAGCATTCTTTTTAGTAAAATATGTCGAATGAACAAAGTTTCGGATACTAATATGCAAAACATTTGTTCGTGAAATATATTTTCATGAACTAATTGTGTCCGAAGTCGTAAGATTACCGGGTTACCTAATGCTTGATAAATCATTTAGATCGTTTTCCAAAACACGAACCACTCCGTGGACCACTTTCAACCTGTTACGGAAGCTGTGCGTCATCGGAAATAGGTGTAACATGATGGTTTCGGTTAAATCCCCACAGGAAAATCACGTTTTTTTTTTCGAACGAAAAAGAGCGGCCGTTTGACCGTTCATTTGATTTAGGCGACTGTCGAGCGAAAAAGGCACACCAGTTTGTTTTTTCTTTTCTCATTTCAACTCTCACATGTGGTGAAAACTAAAATTGAGATCAAGGCGACATTTGAACTTATTTCCAGCACCCAAATCGTTTGGTTGGATTAAAGCAAGCAAATTTGTCCTTGCGCTTTTCAGAGCGCTGATGATGAATCACGCCCACTTCACTTGATTAGGCATAGCTATGGAACAACAAAATATAAATATCGATTCCGCATGTTTGGAACAATATTTAATATTTTCGAATTATAAAACCATGGAACGAGATTAACTATACCAACAGCAGTCCAGGGGTTCAATTTGTGCCACATTTTGCGTGGTTTTGCATCCATCTTTAAACAGCACATTAATTTCCAGCCAAAGCGAACCATTCCAGGCTATTGTGTTTTTTTTTTCTTTCTTTTTCATAAAACGTGCCACTTACAGAACGGTTGATGTTTAGTTTAGTACGCCAATATCGCCCGTGTGCACCGAGGTTGCCACGACTAATTAAAGTCCCTTTTTACCCTATTTGTGTGCAGCTTCAGCTCCAGCTGTGGCAAACAAATGCAAACAGCCAATTGGAAACAGCGATCGTTGGTTGTGGCGATGCACAGTGCATGAAACAATTCATTTGTACAAATCTATTTCTGCTCCCGGAGAGTACATCCGATAGAATTGGGTGCACTTTATGACATTTTCTTCCCTCTTTGGGGTCTTGCCGGTGGAGGGGTCCCTGCTGAATGTTTTCTTTTACCATGCTCTGTCCTTCCCTCACTCTCTGTCTTTTCCTTTTTTCTCGCTCTCTGGTCTCAACCCTGTCGATCAGGCTACGCAATACCGCTATTTTCCCAAATAACGAGCGACCACCCGGTTTCCTCGCGAATGTCCGATTTAATGGTTTGCTGAAATGGAAACACTTTTCTGTTTTGCTACAAATCCCGTACCAAAACGGTCCTCCCACGCATCGATTTGCGTCACCATGCAAACGTTTTCCTCATGACACGAGCGTTGCGTCGCGCTGTGTTTGTCCTTGACTTTGACCATCCGAACCATTCGGACGAAGGTCCACCGAAGCACCCAAAGTTGCATGGGGGTTTTATTGCTGCGCGTTGGTGCAACGCTATGGACTACGGCGTGTGCAAGTGTTTACACCATTAGTTAATCTACAGATGAATATATTTATGTCAGTTCGTTCTCAGAACGGGGGTAAAGAACTAATAGAACCGCTTTATTGAGGTCCAATCACTCTCGTATAAATTCTGGTTTGTAAACGTGTGATTCTTGTTTCACTCTTGATTTCAATCTTTAAAAAAAAGAGTAATTATACTAAGTATTTTGTTGAAGATGGTTTCTTTCATTTAAATTTAAATTGAATCAGCATTTGTTCGGGTTTTGCAAAGATTTAAAGATCCACTAGCACTCCCATTAAACACTTACGAAATGGTGACTGGTATGCGTGTAAAGTGAAGCAAGCATAAACGTTTCGTTTGATTCCCTTCTGACGGTCAATCCAAGAACACTTGAAAAACTGTGTCCAGATAATCTAAATTACCCTTGCTCGATACACGGTGCATTGGGAACGACGTAATTTGAACGTTGGAAATATATGGGAGTTGGTGGCACCCGTTTGGAACACCACAACAAACAGACACAATGCCGGGCGCCTGGTGGTCAACACGACCTTTTCGACCGCCCGGCAAAGGCAGCACATATGCGAAGAAATGCACCCTGACTACACTCGATGGCGCACCGTCCAGTCCTGGGGCGCCGTTTGATGATTGTCGTTATTGACAGTTCGTTTGTGGTCGGACCGTTTCAGGGCTTATCGCAGAGCTTCCAATCTGAGCACGGCACAAACAATAACCGTGGTGCCACTCCGAACCCGGCGAAATCGAATAATGAACCGCAAACAGCAGGACGGCCAGTGTCTGCCCGTACGGCTGTCACAAGCAGGCGTTATGTTGAGTGCGTAAGAATGTTCTGCAACTAGCTCATCAACAGTTCGCCGGATAGTAGTGGTGTTTCGGACGGGAAGGACCTCCTACCGGCTTTTTGTCTCGTAAACGTTGTCTAATTTAATTTCGTATTTCGATATTTGTATGGTGCAGTTCATGCACGGGGTGAAACGGATTTATTTCCGGAGTTCTTAATTTATCAATAACATGCTTAATTTAAATGTTACCGTATCAATAATAATTTTTGAATATTCTTTCATTTGCGTTCTGATAAACTTCGTTCAAGTATCATTTTTGGACTAGAAAACACTTATCTGAACTCCTTGAACTAACTAGGAGTTTCAACAACTGGAACAGAATAAACAATATTTTAGAAAGGCACAATTAATTCAAGGCAAATGTAAGGTACAAAACATCAAAACGATTGTACAAAAAATTTCTATTTTTAGCTCAGTCGACAAATAGTTAACAATGCTAAATTTACCAGACCAGGTAGTCATTCTTCCGAAGGTCAAGATCTATAGGCCAAATCGTTCCGCAACACAAAGCTATGGCACGTGAGTTATGGCTTATGATTCCAATCACACCAAACGGCAATGCTCCCCATGCTCCTCTATAGGTCAATGGTGCCTGTATCGCCAAATAAGGCGGTGTTGATGGCTATGCAATAAATCTCCCTCTCAGCAGCACCGTTTTACATTGGCTCAACATACATCGATTCATAATGCTGCCCAGACTGCCGACTGATCTCGCCTGCGTCGTCTAATCGCACAGGCGACGGCGGTGCGAACAGAAGAATTAAGACATACAGCACAATACAGGCGCGACCGTCAAATGCTGGCGCCTTCCATCGGGGGAGCGTTAATATGACGTGACGCGCCGAACCTTGCTCTTGAATGCGGCTGGCGATCAAACCGACCAGATAGGGACGGTAAGGCGTGAACCTATTGACACGTGACTTCTTCCATAGCGTGAAACGCCGAATGGGTGTGGGAGAGGGGGAGTTTGAATTAGATTATACATCTGGTAATTATCGTTGGTAAGCATAGGAACCACAATCACAATAAACGGCAGAACTGTCGAGAGTGATCTGATATTATCCATATACAGCAATGAAAAATGTTCCTTTCCAACCGATCCTTCATACCGGGAGTTGTATAGGCATACTGATCGCTTGTAAACAAACCCATCAAAATTCGATCGAACCGGGAAAAGGGATCTATTTTCGAGCGTATCGAGGCAGGCTGTTTATCATGTTTGCAATGGGGGTAGCCTATAATTTTCGTTCTGAATGCTTACACATGCACCACTGAGCAGGCCATTTTACTAATGTTTATTTTTATCCACTCAACGCTGCGCTTACGGGCAAGTCCACAAAGGAATTATGAATGATTTGCGGTTATTTTTATCCCCGACCGGGAGTGCGTGAAGTGAAGGAAACCGTACAAAGATCATTCCCCTTTTCCGAGCAGATGGTGTAGAGCTAGGAACGCGCGCGCGATCGACCAGTGATCGGCCAGTGAGTGATTGTTCCGATGCGTTGAGCCGTCGCAAGAGAGGAGAAATTGAAATAAATTCTTCAACGATATAACATTAATTCAAACAATTTAATTTAATTGATCACACTGCACGCCTCGTTTGTAGCGTCAGTGCAACGTTGCAATGTTGAGGCAAACGCTCTTCTGTTCGTTAAATGGTGATTAAGACACTCGCTACTGGCACGGGTGCCGGTCATCTGCATCGGTTGCGATCGTAATGAGCAGGGTTTGTAGAGCGGTACACGGTTCACACGACCCGCGCACACATAAATAACGTCCCGAGGCGCCACTCGGGTGACAAGTAATGATTCGTAAACAAATTTGAAACCCACCCAAAACATCAAGAAAGAAAGAAAAAAAGATTTGGGTAGGGGGGTTATACATGAGACAACAAGAAAAACCTTCACCACAAACACCGAAACTTCGACTACGAATTGGACACTGAGGTCTCGATCTACTAGAAACGAACAAGTTGTCCTAGTGGTTTTGGGTTTCCGATAGCGAAAAACGACCCGGCTGACTGTAACTTGTTGCTCTCGTTGCATTTGCATGCTTTGAATGAAGCGAAAAAAAAACCCGACGGAAATGAAGATAACGTCACAAAACTTGGCTATCGAATTGGAATGCCTGCAAATGCGATCTCCACTGGTCCTACTTCAGCTAGCCTACTTGCTATTTAGCCTCACACAAAATGAGTCGTTGATGAAGAAGAAGAAAGGAAACACTCCGCCACCTATTGCAGCCCCACACGTCCCTGCGCCCCTGCGAAGCCGCCACTGTGACGGCGACGCAAAACGTTAAACGGAAAGATTTATCGTTCGATGCCGCTCGCGCGTCTTTGGCGGATGCCGCCGGTCAAATTCGCGTCTCTTTTAATGCGCTTATGGAAGGCATCGGGCCGATCAGGATCGGGACGAAATGAATGGGAGCTGAAATTTGATGTCTTATTTTTAAACTCTCTGTAGTACCGTGACGGGGGAAGGTGTTGACGCTGGTCAGTTGGTTTTTGTTTCTAATTTTTCGTCGTTTTTTTTTTTCTTTCATTTTCTCGCCACGTCAGCGATGCCTAGAAACAACCGGTAAAACTGATGGTCAGGGACGTTGTTGTTTGAGTAGTGTTTTTTTTTTGCTTTTCTTGTTTGCGTATTTTATGATAATTTTTATTTCGGATTTGCCCACATGTTCACCTGCCGCGGGGTCAAGCTCGTAAGTGTCAGGACGAAACGAGGACTAGCTCGTTTAGGCTGAGTTATTACCGGTCGGGGAGCCTCCTCTTGCGATTGGGGATCAATCGCGAACGGTTTGTGCGACGTTGGGATGAGTTTAGTTAATGGAGCTGCTAACCATGGTTTTGCAATATCGTAAATTCATGAAACGATATCACATGTTGGTCTTTTACTGGCAGCCGCAGATACGATGCAACCGATAGTTGGTCGTGTAAAGTTTAATGTATTATATTGGTCGTGTGGTTAAGAAGAGAGTCATATATTATTATCACATTTCACAAGAAATATTACTACAAAAGTGACTATTATTTTTTTTCATTTGTCATACTAAAGCTGCAAGTGAGATACAGATAAGATGACAAGAAAAAGAAACATTTTTTTTAATTTTATGATGCTACACATATAATTTACTGGATTTTTTAAACTTTCCGATTGTTTTATTGATATTTTATTGTATTTTCAATTTTACAGTGATAACGCATCTGCACGTTAAATCCGTGTGATAATTGATTTTTCATGTAAAAACAATGAGTTTTCAACATTATTATAAATCGTGTTCATTAGAAATTATTATTCTACATCGTATCAATAAAGTACATAAATTCTTGGATAAATCTATTCGATTAAATAATCTTCGATTAATATTAACCGTTTAATGCGTTCGTTTTCGATGATTATCCCTCTAAAAATATATTACTGACGTCTGGTTTGTTGGGGCAGCGGCACTGTTTTCGCGACAGATATAGCTCGTCCAGTAGCACCAATTAACATTCCTTCTATATCAAAAAGTGCCATCTTCTACATCCAAGCACAACATATCGGATGGGAGCAAAACGCGTAAAAGCAAAATAAAAGATAAAAAATAGGCACACTCCGCCCGTACCCCTCGTAATCTTACACTCGAGTGATCCAGATCGGTTTCTGCACCAACTGGCGCCAGTCATCTCATCTGCGATACACTATCCATAAACAGCACTGTGTGCGTAAAAAGTCGTCCAGTTCTCTAGCACGAAATTCTTTATTTACGACGCAACCGGTTGCTCAGTAAAACTTCATATCATGCGGTCAATTTGGTAGACTGTTCCATAGCGAGCCGAATTTCGTTTCCGCCATCGAAACCATACGAGCATGACGTTTGTATCCGCTTCTTGAGCGGGCGCTAAAAGTTTGACCCAGGAACAGCGCACAGAACGAAATTTATGGAGCAGCTTTATTTCAACAACATGTCTTGGGCAGGTCAAGAAATGGGCGGTTCATTGAATCCAGACCGAAGGCAAATGAAATTCTCCCAAACACGTGAGACACGAAGCTTCAAACACGAACGTAATGTATTTTTAGCAATAAGTAACATCAATATTCCCTTTGCCATTCAGCCTAACCGTCAATTAGGACGACTTTGTAATTTCCATCCACCCATTCAATGATTGAGTGGAGTGGGATTTTGGGGTTTAATCTTTATTTGGAAAACTATTCTTCTAAATATAAATTGTAGTTAATCCAAAGGAAAGTGATTTTTATATGTTCTTAGTTTGATCAAAAAGGGTAATATTTTTTTCCATTTTATATAATAATATGCAAACCAGATTGATTAAATGAAATGCATGAAATATCAAAAAAATGTGTAGAATGTTGAATTTGTAAGTTGTAAATTCACTTGGAGCATTGTGTTTTTTTAACTTTTTACGCTCAATTTTTGTCTCTTAGACGAATATTCTATGTTACTATGAAGTTCGGTTTCGCTCAATCAATAAACGAACGTTAAGGTATTGATAGACAGGGTCAAACACCGCAAAGAAACAACGAGTGCTGACTTTGATCAATGACACAGATGTGCCAGCGTGATGCGACAATTTTTCCATCGCTTTTCGCTACCGTTTGTAATTTGCACCACGATCATCATTTGCACATGATTAATGCTGCCCGCGTGGGCGGCATCGTGCGGCGCCGGTGTGATGGTGTATGAACGTTCTCCTATTCCAACCCCGCGGATTATTCGGGATAGGGATGTTTATGAAAAACGCGAAAAATTGGATTTTGGGAGTGAATTAATGTCGAGTGTGTCATTTATCACGACACGGTTGTAACATATGTACACATATTTGCCGCCAACGAGTGATCTACGCCTTCACATGATGTACGCGACCGCTCGGCATCGGCAGGCGGGTGAAGCCGAGAAGCATCTTCCGAGGGCAGTATGCCCTCACCAACCCGTAATAGTCATCAAGGTATCGGCAATGGATTGCTGCTTTCGGTTGCTTCTGCTGCTTATAGAAGCAGATGCTTCGGAAGAAGGCCATACTGCTTGGGAATCTCCACCTTGAATTACGGTGTGCCGACGAACCAATAGGTACGGGATTTGTTTTTCAAACACCGAAATGCGTTGGAAGATGGATGGCGGTGTTAAAATCTCAAAATATTTCCCATCCATCGCTACAGACAGACGGTGGCCGTAATTTATTGAAATGAGCGTAATCGAGCTTGCAAAGGCTGGTATAAATAAACACGGCAAACGGTGCAAAGGTGTGTATTAGATTACCCACATATTATTCGTTGGAATAGCACTTGAGCGTTTTTGTTGAGCTTACCGAACCAAGTGCAGATGTGCCGTAAACCATACATTTTATCGAGCGAATTGATAGAATAATATAACAAAAAACATCCGTCGCGGTTAACAATAAATTCCACGAAACAAAAATCATCCTCTATTTAAAAAAAAACAGAAGAAAAGACCCAAAACCAATCCATAAAGCTTTCGTTTACACGAAACACATATTTCCCTGCTCGGAAGTAGCGGTTCCCTGTTCGCAAAAACCGAACGATTTCGATGACACTGCGGTGGTCCAGAGCGGATAGAGGAACTTTTAATGAAGCTAACCTTAATGGACCCAACTTGGAAGGGTTGCGATTTAATGAGACCGGGTTTCCGGGGCGGATCCGCGTTGCGCGTTTAGTAAACACCTCCACCCACGACGCTGCTCGTTTTTCGTCTAATTCGTTCGTTTTATTTCACAATAATCTCACACCGAATCCATTTTCTTTCAGTTCGAAAACGAGTTTTTCGACAATCCGGATGAGTACGCGTACGAACCGGACCTGGATCCGGATATGTCCGAGGACGGTGAGCCTCGCGAGCGGGAAACGAGTGAACTGCTCGACAGTGGGCTGACCAGCAGTGGCATGCTCGAAGAAGATGAGGAAGATGGACGGTTGGAGGATGAGGATGAGGAGCGGGAGAATAACCTTGGCATCGAGGATTTGCGGGAGGCTACCGAGGATGACGATGACGAGGACATCGATGATGATATTAGCTTTGACGAGCCCGTGCACATGACCGTGTCGTCGACCGTGCCGGTGAGCGGTAAACGTCGCGCTCGTTCCATTTCCGGTGTCACTCGACAGGGTATACCAATCGTCGACGAACCGTACGTTCCGAGGCGGAACCGAAGCCGGCAACCGCACCGGATCTTCGAACAGCTGCGTCAACGGCCGGAAGAGTCGGTCACACCACCGACCTCGGGTGAGATGTTCCGGTGGGACGTCGAAAGTCGGTACGTAAAAGGAGAAAGGAGACGATGGTTTCGACTGCTTCCGGTCGTTACGTTGTCTGATGATTGGAATTACTTTTTTATTTGTTTTATTATGCTTGTTCGCAGTAAATCTCACACCACCTCACAACAACAGCAACAGTCGTACGGTTCGATCAGCATCAGACCTTACCAGCATGGAATGCACGGGCTGCGAGACCATCATAGCACCACTCCGATGCCTGTATCCTATGCTTCTCACTCGGGTGTAAGGCATCAGTCACGCAATGAGGTAGATAAGTATCAGTAGTGCATAGATTTTTGCATTAATTTTGCATACCTTCAGGCCAATTGGCTCAGGATCAATGTGTATACATATCACTTTGTATCGTGCAGATTTCATACTTTCTGATACTGAGCAGACAATGCTGTGTAAAAAAATGGTAAATCTACACCATAGTAGAAAGATACAGTGTATAAATTTGCGCACAATATCCTTCTTTGCAATATTCTATCAAGCATTGCAGTGTGTTGGTGCCATAACCTTTTCTGTGCATTATTTGCAGTGTCACTAATATCGTCTTTTTTCCACCCTTTGCCCCATAGCTTAACGCTGGCAATCCGACGAAACCACCGGCACAAATATTGAACCGAATGAGCCGCGTACAGTCGACCGGTGGTGAAAACGTGCGAGAGCGGCTCGTCCAGCAGACACAGAGATTTCCCAAGGTGGTTGGCAACCCGGGCACGCAGAAGGTTAGCAGCGGATCAGTTTCAACGCTCAACGCCGTGGCATTGCCACAATGTTGCCAATGTTGCGTTCTAACTTTCTCGCCCTATCGAACAGGAGATCGTAATGGCACCGGAGGCACGTGTTCGTCTGCGCCATCGCAAGGCAGGAGCCTCCCAACAAGCGGCGGAACCCGTGGCCAAGGGAGTGCATCTGGTGAAGCACAGCCCGAGCGGAGTGCACCGTAACACGCGCCATCGCGATTGGGTGGCAAAGGACAACGCTAGCAAGCAGGCGATAGCTTCCCGCACGTTCAGCTTCGACGGTGAGGAGCTCACGATCCGAGAGCCCGGTTTGTACTACGTTTACGCGCAGGTAGGTCGACAATGATGGAACGTTGTTTGTGTGCAACTTTCGCTGCTAGTTGCTTGTAACGATGAGGTATAAGGCCATCGACCTCGACACCAGTCTGAAGATGTGGATTATCGCGAATTTCTGTATCCAGCGTGTCTAGTGAACGGTCAGCCCGAGAAAGTTCTCGGCATTCTCGGAAAGCAATTTGTGCAAAACTGAGTATAACCCGGATTATGGATATTTTGTTCTGAGAATGCGTAAATTGCATTCTCACGAAAGCCACTTCACGAAAGATATCTTATTGTGGATATCTGTGAAATATTCCCAGGAGTCGAATGATGATATCAGAATTATGTTTGCCATTTTACGCAGCCGTTTGAATAGTAGCACACTAGCAAAAGTAGCGCTTGGAATGGTTTGAACGCTTCAAAACAACATCATTTCCGATTGTTTCCATAAGACAAAAAAATCATCTTTTTATTGCAGGTTACCTACGACAACGTGCACGGTATGAACGGATTCAAGGTGATGGTCGGCGGTCAGAAGCACATCTCGTGCACCGTACACGCCCAGGGTGAAAACACGAACGCTTGCTTCACGGCGGGCATCGCCGAAATTGCAAGCCCCGACACACGACTCTACATCGAGGACATCGATCACAGCCGCAACCACATCATGTACGCGGAGAAGACGTTCTTCGGCGTGTTTAAGATCGGGCGACTGCCACCGTCCAACGTCTCCAGCCACCGGATGGCTCGGAAGGTGGTATAGGAAGTGGTTTTCCGCCCGTACGAGGAAGGATGCAATGGAGCGAAACTTTCGGCATGAGTACCTGTAGCGAGGGAGCGGCGTGAGAAGATGTGTGGACGAGATGAGACGCCATAACCATACTTTTACTATACCGTAGCCGTTACAAACACGGCTGCTACCGTTAGCATGTGTATCATCAGTGTATTTATTTCTCGCTGTTTTGTATTCTGTTCGTTTCTTACACTAAAAACCCTTACTGTTAAGCATCACTGAACTATAATATTGTATCAATGTATGTTTGCCTAACTATGTGTGCGAAAACAAGTGGATGTTGCCTGCCTCTGTCACCGAGCTCAAGTTTCATTCGCGTGAATCTGCAACCGGTACGAGTAGCGTAATCGATACGATAACCGCACGGCAATGGTTTGTGATAATTTTATAGCACGTGCTCCGGGCTCCTGGTCTATCCTCGGCAAGCGTGTGAACATCCCAGAGCAACTGAGTGCAATACGATAGCCACGAAACGCGGGCACGCGTGGATGGATGCTTTAAAAGCCGTGCAGCAAATAACAAACGCCAACAGCCGACATTGCACTGCAAACAGCTAAAGTTTTCCAAATAAAGATGTTTTCGCCGTGTAGTGGCGGCCAGGCGAAAGAATGTGCACTGGTGTCGCGACGGTGTTCGTGCTCGGTTTCAATCGCCTGCAAAAAGAAAGGGCAGGAATGCGTTTGATGACGGGTTTGTACGGTAACGAGTGCGATAACAATTCACCGACTGGTGGCGATAGCGGGTTGGCCGGAGGAAATGGTCGTTATCGATACCGGTTCGTTGAAGATTTCATTCAGTACCCTTCTCCAACCCACCCAGATGTCCACTGTATGTGAAGAGTTTTCCACATTCTTCCGCGTGCACGTAAAGCCAGGAAATGGTGTCCAGGTCCCGCGAGGACCGGAGAGGACCTGCGTCCTGACGTACGACGTGATGACATGAACGTGAAACGGGAACTTTCGGAATGTGACAGAAGCTTTCGCTGCTGTGCCTTGTTTTTTTTTTGTTCTGGAAGTATATCACAACCACCACCACCACCACCACCACCACCACAGCGACATAAGCGTCCATCTCCTCGCAAAAGCGAAAAGGATGAAAGCATCATAAATGCTGTGGCACACATATTAAACGACGTTGCGTTTCGCGACACGCGTCGCCGCGCCTGGAATGATGTCTGTTGCGAAGGAATCGAGCTCGGATCACTTTCCCAGGTGTCAACGGCACCGAGAATGCGGCATAGGAGCAGTTCGTTAACAACGAGCTGTACAAAACCGGTGCCGACTACGATCGAATGCTCTGAGCATGAAACATTCATCACACCCACAGTCGATGGGTTTTTTGTGATGCGGAAACATAGATTGAATATTTAAATTCAATTATCACTTCATCCAAGTACCAATTTAACCCCACTAGTCACACGTTTGCCCATCGGCCATTTGATCGAAAACCATAAATTCCCACGTTCGAGTAAAAGGGATATCATTTTCTCATTTACTAACCGTGACTTTTTCAGAATGGGCGTGGAATCTAAACAGGACGAGGCATGTCCTAAGTGGCATATTTTATCGCATCGCTTCCCTTTCGACGCTCTCTTCCACATCGTACGTCACCATCACACCGAGATGATTATCATGTCCTACCCACGATTTTGCTGACGTTGGCGGAAATAATAAAAATGGATCAAGCACCGGGTGAAAATGCTTCGCTCATGTTACTACAGGCAACCCGAAAAAAAAACTCGGAGCAAAGCGTACCCCAGACAATGTCTTGCATGTGTCTTGTATTATCTTTTTTTTTTATTCTGATGGTGTTTTCGGGAATGTTTCTGAGCAGATAAAAAGGAAAATGAAACGAAGAACGACTCATAACCGTCAACTCAGGGCAAGCATTAGACAGCACCAAGTTTTCTGCCGCTGAACGATGGGACGGCAATATTTCACACTGCGCTGAACGATGCACGGAACGCAGACACCCGGGGTTTCCAGCCGAATAAAGAATGGTGAATATGAAACGCTTTTCTTGCGCGCTGAACGGATTGCAAAAAAGCTGCTTTAAGTTGTGCAGCTGAGCAAGGATTATGTGGATATTACTTTCCCTCTTTGTTGCTCAGGATGCTAGTGAATACGCGAGGCGCCTATCCATCAACACGGAGCGCTTTTGATTACGAAGCAACAAGCAAAATGCGTTGCTTTATCACGAATCTTCATGGATATGCCGTT
>JXWZ01004436.1:0-16247 GCA_000956215.1 Anopheles farauti No. 4 | reverse complement strand
GTTCGTGGTTGCCGTACGCTTTCGACACTTCCGCCCCGGAGGAACGCGAACGTAAAAATCGCGCTAACAAGGTGAATTATAAGCATAACCGCCACAGCAGCCGGAGAAACAAGTAATCACTTAAGTCTTATTAAGTTTAATATTGCATTAATTGGTGCAATTAAAAAACACAAGTACGCGGGAGGAGGGAGGCCGGAGGCTCGAGTTGCGCCGAGTAGGCCAAACAAGTGTGGAGCACACACTCTTACGGTCCATAAAACAACATGCACGGCAGATCATGTTCGGGCCGCTGCTGGATGACCCAAGCCCAAAGCCCAAACAATTGATCGCGCGCGGGCTAAAAGGTACCAGAAAGAGGTACCAGTTCAGCAAAAGGCCAAAAAAAAAGCTTCTCAAAATTTCAGTGCAAGGGTGTTGTTGGCTCGCCTCGGAGTAGTCCAATTTGAAAGTGCACCAGTTGAAATGGGAAAAAGGAATATACCAACAAATAAACAAATGATAAAGAAAAACCCTCACGGGGTTGCCGGCTGGTTGGCAACATTCTTCACCAATTTTCCACACATGCGCCTTTCACACGCGCGCGCGTTCGGTTCGGCTTCGTTTAATCAGAATAATTCACCACCACCAGCACCACCATTCCGGGCCCCAATCTTACGCACAGATCGATCGTAAATGGGGATGGAAAAATTTATCAATCGCGCGGGGTTCGAACCGAGCGGGGCCTTAACACGATAATAACTTTATTCGAAATAATTTCGTTTCGCTTTTGGATGGCGAAGAAGCTGCGCTGTACAGGAGGAGGTTGCGTTTTTTTTTATTTTATTGTTTTGTGACGCTTTTCACCGCCGCACGCCACGGTCGGGCCCGGGTCGTACTGGATCACTGGAACATATGTTTCGAAACCGCACGCTCTCGGTTGCCCGTGCACGGGAAGTGAAGGGTTCACTACCATTTACGGCTCCGTAATGGCCGCAAACGGGTACGGAGCTGGTGTGAGGTGTCAGGTCAATGGTGAAGAATGCATCATGCCGTCCCGGGATGGACGTGTTCTGGTCGCGCGCACTTCCAAAATGGTAAAATCATCGAGTTTGGCGTCGACGTAACCCTGTCCCGCGCGTTCGTTCTCCACTTTTGGTTGTGCTTTCGAGAAGTGCTTCGTTCGTTTTCGGCGCAAACCCGTTCTCGGCTGGTTCCACGCCTAGAACATACGGATTTCGCATAGTTTCTCACAGCGCGGATATTACTGGAGATGGTGTCTAAAGCGGGGTTCCTATATCTAGTGTACTCACCGGCGATCACTCGTGTCGCCACAGCGGCACGTCATCCACCGTTTCGGGGTTTCGAAAGCCCCGCAGGAATGCTGATCAACACAGAGCGCAGCGCTAGTACAGCATCCACCCGACCGGGGGAAACCTGTGTCGGTCGTCACGCTCATGAAAGGGACACATGAAAGAAAGAGGAGAAGGCAGAGCAGCAACAACAAAAAAAAAAAAGCGTTCAAAACCCACCCAACATACGGTGAAAGAATGGTGGAACGAGCCGGCTTTTGGGTGGAGGTTCTCGTCGCCACTCCCGAGCACTCGCGACGCGACGCGCTTGGAAGCTGTGGAAGTCCGGCTTTTGGAGTACAACCGGGAAGGGAGTTGTTGGATGCGGCGAATGGACGACCGGCTGGTACAATTAGTTCTCGTGTGGGCTTGCGTCCTTCCTCGTCAACCGTGCGGAAGGGAAGGAGCGTAGAAACAACATCACCCGTACGTTGGACGTACGTTCTCGACTCCCCGACTTCTTCGTGCGGAGATGACGCTGCTGGCGGAGATGGGCTAAACGGGAGACGAACGTTTTCGTGAACGCGCTTTCTTTCGCCAAACCGAGAACGGGCGGTTGTAGGAAGCATTCTTGCACCGTGTGTTACTTCGTGCCGGAAAGATGTAGTGGGAAAGGTAAACATTTGGTGTACAAGATCCCGAGGTTCTTGGAGCGCGCGTGTGGTGCCTCCCAGCCAACAACCGGAAGTGTGCTCGGGCGGTCGAGAACGGGAGTTAGCCGACGTTCGTAATGCTTTTGCGGCACGGCCCGTGGGACGAATGGGTGGATCGCGTCCACGCGTTGCTCCACATGCTGATGAGATGCATTCTTTCGCCGGCTCGTGGTCCGGGCGTAAGAATTTGCGCATCACAACCATCGCACGCCGTCGTGCCCCGAGCGAACGAGGGTTGGACTATAATAAGGCTAATAACAAAACGACGGTGGTAATGCTCTAGCACCGGCAATCATGGGCACCCTGGTGATAATAAAGCATTATCGAGCGTCCACAAATGCGGAAGCAGCGTACCGAGCGGGAGATGGGCACGGGGTGTGGGGTGTGGTGGTGATGAAGCATAAAATTTAATGACCAACCGCGGACCGCGGACACCCCCGGAGGGCATAACATTGTCTTCGGTTCGCTCCCTGCAGGATGATTTTTCATCCCGTGCAGACGGATGATGGCCGCGGTATCAGCTGCACGATCAGCGAGCTAGAACGACCGTATCGCATTCTTTCCAGTGCGTCCGGCGTGCGGACGGCGAGCGTCATTGTGTTGGTGAACGATTTGCACCCGGCGGGGTGCGCTCGTTGGTGATGTGAACCCGGCGGGAAAATGCATGACCGCTGGAAGCTGATCAACGAGCGTGATCTTTCGAGGAGGCAGCAATCCCACCGTCTGCGTGTGCATCAAATTATTGTGATTGAAACTGGTTTGCTCCACATTTCTGGGCCCGGGCGTGCGTGCGCGTGGACTGCCGGACGATGTCGGATATGCGGGAAAGACCGAAAGGCGCAACATGTTCTTGACCGGACTTAATAAGACATATAGTTGCTGGGTGGTTACTTCACATTCGTGTCTCATTTTCGATTATGCAGCACTAGATGTTCCTCTTTTCCAGCCGGAGCAACTGTTTAGATCCCGAGAAATCCAAGTTCCAAGCACCAACAACTCCAAGTTCTGCAGTCTCTCCAGTCAAGAATCGAAGACACCTCTCCTCCTTGAAATGGTAAAAGAAAACCAATCCCCGTTAGCCACGTTTCGGCAGCCGGAAAGTTCGTCCACCACACGGACCGGCCCACCCATCCCTGCCAGGGACCAGGGTGTCAAATCCGTAGCAAATTAAGCCATATCGAGGGCATCCTCGTTCGGTGGCGTGCAATTCGGTCCTCTTGCGTCGACACGGGCCCCATCCGAAAAAAAACCGATCGTCGTGTTGGGATTTACGATTCCGAGTCGCCGGAGTCGCCGGGTGTAATCCTACAACTTAATCGGGATCTAAACCCGGTCGGGAACATGCCAAAACGGAGGGGCACCGTGTGACAACGGCCGGGGAAGGTGGCCCCGGGCCGGCCAACTATGCTGCTACACGCGTTTCAACGCAGAGCGACAAATCAACGAGCGTTTTGTGGGTATTGGTGCTGGCTAGACTAGATCGTTGCAGGCGCCTCGTTCGCTCACACCGCATGCTTCGCATGTTCTGTTTCCCGCCCCGGAGGGGAAACACTGCCGCGGGACCAGAGCGCGGAGTTGGCCGAGAGTGCGAAGAAGAAAATTGACACATTACTAAATGATCGCTTTGCCGTAACGGGACTCTCCGACTCCGAGGAGGCTCCGCAAGCCGTCAAGCGAATGGTCCAAACGGACGACGACGACGACGATGATGATGATGATGATGATGGTGATGATCCGCGCAGCCACGATGTAGTTGGGCTGGTGTTGGCCGACATGTTGCCAACCCGATCCGAACACCGACCGGAGTCCGGACGGAACCGGTCTCCACTAGCGTGTGGTTCGGTTTGGGAGCGCACGAAAAAAAAAACGGTCTCCACTTGAGCGCTGGGAGCTTCAGAACTCTGAAATCGAAGGCGAAGAAAGTTCGAAAGAAAGAGAGAAAGAGAGAGAGAGAGAGAGAGAGAGAGAGAGAGAGAGTGCGAGAGTGTGCGTGAGTGGGGTGGAGAAAATTTAAATTTCCTTCTAATTTATGATTTCATTATTCAGCGTTCGGTCGGGGGAGATATATATTCGTGTATGTCCCGAAGTTCGTCCATATCGCCGTGGTCAGATCTGAGTTCGCACGCAGTGATACGCCTGTTTTTCGACTCGGATGCTGCTGCTGCGTTCGGTCTCTATGATTTGTTGCATCACACAAACACGCGGCGATCTCGTCCAGTAGTCTAGTCGTGCCGTGCGTGTGTGCTCCGGCCAAGTCTCTGGCCCCATTCCCGGATCTGATCGTGACCCTTTCCTTGGACCGCTTCGTCTAGGTTGTTCGACCTGTTGAATTGCTTTTTTTGTTGTGTGTGCGTATCGGTTTGCACTGTTTCGAAAGTTTCTGGTTTAGTTTTTGTGGCCCATGGTGAACGGGGCTGGCAGTAAATTAATTCCTCACCGAAGGTTTGGCGTAATAAATAACGTTACCGTCGCCGGGTTTGCGACCCTTCGACGCTTCGGCCGGGGTTTGGTCGGGGCCGATGGGAAGAATCGTCGTTCGACACCTGCCGTATGGGGAAACGTGCAGCGGACGGTCTTCGTCGGAGTGTGGAGTGGAGAGCTGGTTTGATAGCTGCAGCATCCAGAGCAACCTGTTGGACCGGAGCGCAACCAGCCGTAAAGCTGTCCGACGGGCCAACCCGCGCATACCGGAAAAACAAATTAATTTCTATTGATCGAACGCAAATTGTTTGTTGCTTTAAGAGCTGGAGACACCCGACGCGACTGCTCCTGCGATCCAGACGTCTCCGGCGACGCAAACAAATACGTCGCTGATCGAGAATGCCTTGAGTCCTCCCGTTCGTTCGCTTCCTTCAGGGGGTCCTATAGCGTGCCCGGCTTCCGGGAGTTGACCGGGGCCGGCGCTGGACCAGATTTGCGTGGCGCGTGGTTCGATTTATTGGAGGCGAATTTGCAAATTGACGAACGGCGCGACGACCTACACGCGCGCATTCCGCCCGAGCCACGGCATTGAGCGCGCCGGCCTCCGGTGTTTATTTTGCCTGCGCCGGCGGGCGGTATAGACGAAAACTAAACCGGACCTTTCCGCCAGGGTGTTTGTGGTTGGAAGTTCAAGGAATCTGTTCGTTAGCGTAGTCTGATTGAAAATTAATATGCGCACATTTTGCGCACACACCACCACCCGCCGGACGGCAGGAGAATACCTGCTCTCGCGTGTGGACACAGCGTGGTGTGGACAGTTGACAGGTTGATGCAGGCAGCTACTGCTGGCGAGCGATTGTGACCCGTTCCGGGGAAGTTGCTCCCGGTGCGGCCAGCAACCAGTTCACGGTGAATATCTCGATGTACTAGATACTGCTGGGGCGGTTCGGACTGGTCTCGAGGCTTCAATCAAACGTTTGTCTCGCGTAGCATGTGGGTGGTTTTGTTATTCTCGTTACAACAATCTGTTGCGTTCGGTCGGTTAAGCTGCTTTGGAACGTAGCTGCAGAAAAAGTAGAAACCGCAGAACCCAATAGAACTCGTAATATCTTAATACGCAGCACGACAAGTCCAATAGAATCTACGATCAATTAAGATAAGAAATTAACACGACAAGAAATACTCACATTGTTTTTCTTCTATTTCTTCTCATTGTAGGTATGTACGAGATTTCGAACGCCTTTCACAACTCCGGTCGTGTCGAATGTGATCGCGTTGCTGCCCAGTGTGACTTGCGCCAGTAACTCCGGCATGGAAGCTAGCAGCAGAGAATGGAGCAACATTCTCACGCTACGTTAAGAACTTCATCCGTAATCGATGCGACGCATTATAATGCAATCTATTTCCGCTCCATCACAGACGGTCAGGCGTGAGGCCCTTTGTACTGGCTATAATTGTATTAATAGCTTCTTTCCGCTGGCTTCTTCTAGCGCTGATGAGAACGTTACGCCGTGATAAGCCCAAGCGCGTCAGCGGTGATGCCGTCGACGGGCACCTTTGACAATCCATTCGTGAATGGTACCGGAAGGCAGCACATCCGGTGGAGATAAATCTGTCGTGTGTGATCTCATGTGTTAGGGTGGTGGGAAACGTTTGTTGAAACGTTGAAAATCGTTAGGTTGTGAGCTTTACTGGACGCTTTTCAGTATCAAATAAGCAATAAGTCTCCTGGTTTTAGGTTATCTTAAAGCTTGAGAGTCTAGTTGAATAGCCTTTTAATGGTTGCACTCCATCGCTCGAAGGTTAATATGAACGTGATTACGCCTCTGCAGCGTTCATTGAATACAGACAGACGTTGAATACTATCAGGAACTAGAGTGTCGTGCGGTAACTTCCACTTCCATTTCTGCGTGAACAAACCCTAGCTTATTTCCATCCGGAAGTGGCTGAAATTAGAAACATTCGATTTCAACAAACGACCATCCATTGGACATGCAAGAGCGATCCAAGCGAGCGAGTACGATGTACGTCTAACCTCACTTTAGTGTTTCGTCCGTTTCCCAGCCCTCGCTTACACAAAGATGATAAAACGCATCACGCATCGGAGGCGTTAATGAAGGTCGTCTTGTTTTTGTGTTACATAGATTAGGCAAACCCGCCCCGGGGGGGTCGTTTGGGTGAGAATCGGTTTTTGTTACGGTACAGGTGCAGCGCCCTTAAGGGAGGGTCCCGCCAACACAATCGCCACACAAACGCCAGTGCGTACAGCGGCGAAGGTCAGCCGATACGCGCGCAAATAAGTCGTTGGAAGTTGTTTACGCCCGCCGTGTTAGGCACCGGTAACCCAAAGGCCATCCGATGTTTGGAGGGCGGCTCCGACAATAGAGAGGTTGAAGTACTTGAAGTACTCGCATTGGGTAACGTTAGCCGATGGGAGCAGCTTGCTGAGAGGAGTGCAAAATGTGGCTGGTGAAGTTTTTTGGACGCGTCTGCTGGACTGGTGGAGTTAGACGGCGACCTAGAGGAGCGTCTCGTGGGAAACGAGCACCGGAGGAAAAGCGAATTTCGGGCTCGGGTAATGTTGCTACGTCCATCCCAACCGAGCAGCAGCGGGTCTACCGAAAGGGAAATGTTTTTCACCTCATCGCACTCCGCGCCGCTCATCATCATTATCAAGATCATCACGATCGCCAACATCTTGATCGGTGGTGGCGCAGCAAAGCGGTAATGATATTGTGGTTAGTGTGAAGACAATTTTTGTGTTTGTTCGCTTCCATTCATCGGGCATGGTCGGGCAACCCCTAGGAGACTTTAGACCGGCACGGTCGAAAGCATAACCACCGAAGCAGGCCGCCGCCGGTTCGGGGGATGTTGTTATTATTTTCCCAAGCTCTCGCACCCCGCACCATTGCGTCCGGCTCGATCCCAAAACTCTCATTAATTGTGTTACGCGCCGAAGGTACTGCTGCGGTTACGGCCTGTGTTTCTGCGTTTATCTATCGTTACTTATCCGGTTTTTTTTTGTCGTTATTGTTGCTACTCCCCCCCCCGTGGATGGGAAACACTTTTACTATCGCCGGGCGCACCATGGCGAAGGTCTTAAACACCTTCTTCATCGCGCTGGCAGCCACCGGGGAAAGAATCGACCGAAGTTAATAATAATGGAAGCGAGGAAAAAAAAAAACGCAACCCACCAAAACCCTGCAAACCAAATAAAGCGGGTGGGTGATCGTTTATGATAGGTTCGTGGGTTTTCCTGCCCGTTGCTTGCTTGATGTTGTTTTGTAATATTCGGTGCGCTCTTTTCCCTTTCCTCCAGGCGGCGGGCGGGAGGCGTTGGAAATTTGTAAAACATATTAACTGATTGTTTCACCAGATTGCGCACTTTAAATTCCCGCTTCGCTTTCGTTCAAAGGGTGACCGCGTTCGGGGTGACAGGTGCCGGTGCCGGGAAAAGCACACCCCCTCCGACTGCTGCTGCATCCGATGCAAACACCGCTGGGGAGGAACGTTTGCTTTACGATGCGGCGGTATCGTTTCGTGCACGGCGGTCATTATGCGCGAAATTGTGACGAAATGTTCGGGCCCACTTTGGAAGGAAATCCTTGCTCGCAGTGGTGAGAAGCCGCTTTTGCTGCTGCCACTGCAGCCTTTCACGCTCGCTTATGACCGCAGCAGATAACATCCATCATTTGCTCGCTTTGCAATGGATATTGTTTGTGTTTTTCTTCGTTTTATTGCCAGCCGTTTGTGGACCATTCGGTTGGGTCATTCCGAGGCGGCTCCGCTTACACAATTGGCTCGCCCGGCCCGGGCGCGGGCCTAGTGCAACGAAGCGTAATGAGTGTTTGCTAACTTGTGGTAGTTTTGAAGATGATTGTCCGACTGCTGCGCGTTCGCCGGTGGCCGGCGTGTAATTCAGTGCAAACATGAATAAATCCTTGAACTGGGTGTAATTCGACAGCGAAACCGCAAAGTTCTCATCATCGTTCGCGGCAAGACGAAACGGAACGCTTTCGGGGCAGCAAGTTACGTCACTTTCGTTTCGGGCAATTTCTAAGCTGATAGCGATTGTGTGGGAAATTAACTACAAATCTTTGTGTTAAATGTTTGTTTAATTCAATTTTGGTAATTTTTCATCCCATTTATTTACCACTTGCACCTTCGTTTACAAGTAGATTGGGTCTCTATTATTCTGTTCATAGATAAATGATTTCTGTTCCATTTTTTCTCTTCTTTCCCACAAATAGTAATGTTTGATTTATTTTAAATTGATTGTATTTGCATCAAACATAAATGTTAAAATTTTTCCAATCCAATCGGGAAATTAAAATAAATTAAAACAAAATGTAGTATATTTAAAAAAAACATGCATAGAAACAAAACTTTTATAAATTTTATGAGAATTTTTTCCCAATATAAATATTCAAAATGACCTCATTTTGAAATGGTATTTCGTGGCACACTACTATTGTTTTTAAATATAACCTCGGCGTCAACAAGACAGTTAACGAGCTGTTAGAAACCTTTTTCCGTGCTTTTTTACACCCCACTTTTATATCCTTTTTCGACTGAACAATCGTAATTAAATCTTCCTGTTAAAAAAATAAATCCCATCTAACCTCAAATTAAAACTAGGTCACTCGCCAATCTTAACCGTTCCAAAAACGACAACAAAAAAAAATCGGCACACAAAAAACTCATGTTCGAAGAGTTGGGGGGGAAAATCCGCTATTGGGATCGAACCGAAAATAAATATATTTACGAGCATCGGAAGTCGGCGCGGCACCGGCTATCAACGCGGCAATTATAGATCGTTAAGCAAATCGGTCAGCCCAGCCGGGTGGGGGGAGATCGTACTGGCAGGCGGGAGGAATGTCGAGAATTCGCCGATGTTTGCGGCAACGAAATGATTAGACAGTGCCGGGCTGGGCTTCGAATCGAACCCGAAAAGGGCGTTAGCGGCCGGTTTCTTTTCGGGGTGGTTGTGGCGTATGATTGGCTGACGGAGCACCCTCGCGCATGTGTGTTGGTTATTCTCTGTGGGTTCGGTTGAAAAATGGCGAATATTTGGGGAACAACCCTTTTCGCTCAGGTGGATTTCGAACGAGGTCGGTTCTGGTTGGGTGGCTCGGCCGAAGCGATAAGTGCAGATTTCTCTGGCCCGTTATATTTATGGCTATGACATCCGGCTGTCCGGAGTCATATGGGCTATGATATCGTGGCGTAATCTTTTGAGTCGCGTCCTAATCGAAGTGTTTGTGACCTAGAAAGAATATTTAATTTTTTTTTCTCATACACTGTAGTTTCTCACCGGTTCTCATTACCGTCAGCGATTGCGAGCCCACGAATGGGGCCCGTAAATCTCTCGTACCAATCGTGCGCCAATATTTCCTGCACCGATGACATCAGTCCGCGTTCGACGATCGCGCAGCTACAGCTCATTAGCCACGGAAACGGAATAATTAAATATTCACCACATTATTTTCGAGCGCTAGCGCTGCGGGGCTGTTGCGAAGTGCAACACTGTCATTGATGCAGATTGACGCAAATCACCGGCCGATATCACGACACAGGCCCACCGAGATTATCTTCTATCTCGCATGGGCTACTAATTGCAACATATACATGCTGGACGGTCGGGCTGACCCGGTGGGGGTGAGCCCCGTTTTGAGATGTAACACGCGGCGCAGGGCAATAAAATAAACGCTTCGGCGGCACCGGAGCATGGGGGGGGATGTGGTAACGAAAGCGATAAGAGATCGTGAGGCAGGAGGCGGCGTCCGCGCACGCCTGGGCCATCGTTCTAGCCCGTTGGTGGGCCGCTGAGAGAACGCTCCCGGTTCCCTCCCCCACGGGATAGCGGTGTGGGGGATTTTTTTTCTCTTCTCCTGTCCCCCGTTAGTGCCCGGGAGTTCCCGCGGTGTGTTGGTATGCACCCGTTTGAAGCATGGGTCGTGTCCTGCTCCTCCTTGCTCTCCCGCTCGTCCCCGGGAATAATGTAGGAAATTACGCCAATCCGTCCAACCGACCGGCGGTCCCTGCGGCGTTCGATGCTTAGGACGTCGGGTCGGGTTCATCGGCGGGGTCCGATCTGTGTGCGGTGGGAAGGGCAGACGGTGCTGCAAGCGGGTGTAAGTAGCTACTAGCGTACCCGAAGCAGCTGCGCAGCCACCAGAGCCGGTATAGCGAAATTGCCTCCAAACGGTGCAGTAATGATGTAATACATTAATTTTCATCGATTAATCCTCTCGTCCTTGGTCGGGGTTTCGTTCTCTGCAGGCTCGGTGTGGTGGACCTGGGGGGTTGGTGAGGCTGATGTGTGTTACCCAACCGAGCGTTCCCCGTACTTCCTGCATCGTAACCCAGCGTTTCAGGCCCGTTCACAGCACGGACCAACCACGCGGGGAACGATTTGTTAGAACAATTAATGGTTTGGCTTTATGAGCCAGCCCCGATCGATGGATTTTTCACAGACGGGCTTGATGAAGCTTTGTTGACTTCATGCTCGTGGTGGGGGTGACCCGTAGAACGCACGCCATTACTGCTTCGAAAGAAAACGCTCTCCCCAGTATCAGCGATAGCGTCAAAGCGATGTCTTCGCCGGACGCTCTCTAACCGGCAGTGTCAAGGGCCCATCGGAAAAAGATTTCATAATTACTGACCACATCTGGAGGAGGTGTGTGTTGTTGGGCAGCAGCGCACCGAAACGTCCCAGGAGGAGTCTCCGGAGGGTGTAAAAAATGACACTAATGACATGGATCTTTTGTTGCCGGTCTGCAGCGGACGGTAGCCGGCCGCCATTCTCGATTTTGCAACGTGTGTCATACCACTTGACAGCTCGCCCGGTGCCATTTGTCGGTGGTGCGCCGCTTTCTTCAGCGATGATGCAGCAACGAGCTACCGCGAAGCCTTTCCGCCGCGCCACACCCCACCGATGGGTTGCCGCCGATTAGGTGGAACTACCGTTCGTTGGTGTTTCTTTTTTTCTTTTTTTTTTGCTGTCCCCTGCCCTGCCCTGCCCAACCGTGCCGCGCTCCATTCTGGCCGGGAAGAATATTCGCGCAGATTCATCGATTCATTAACCCAGAAACGGTGGCCGCGGCGCAGCTTGCGTTCTGCGTTGCTGCGTTGTGTGGACCTCCGCGGGTCATCGGGTGTTTGGGACGGGGAATGGACCGCCGCACCCTTCTAAACCGCTGGAATGTGGTCGCTGATAATTGCCTACAGGATTACGGTTTTTTTTTTCCAGCTCCCAGCTGGACTCATACCCGGTCCCGGGTTGAGTAGGGTCAGGTAGCTTGAGGATGTGCAAAAAACAAAAAACAAAAAAGCAAAAAACCAAAACAAAACGGCGGAATTCCACGCTCTGTTCCACAGCCACCGGTGTCCGCAGTGACTACAGAGGCTGCAGGGTAAAAGCAATTGCGAAGCATGAGTTTTATCGTCGCCAGTCACGTGACGTCCACCTCGCAGCGGACGACGAGTCTTTCGGTTGACTCTCGTGGCGTTGCTGCACCCCAAGGCGAAGAACTGGAGTAACTTCTTCGAACGCAAACAACCACCGACACGTGAGCATCGACGAGTCTTTAATCCAGTACCAGCAAGTGAGGCATGTTTTGGAACACCCGCTAATCCCGCAGCGATGGGTGGTAATCCAATAAAGCGGATACGCTCAAGCATTCTCGCTCTAAATATGTCTCCTTGAGGTATAATGTACTTAGCAAGGATCGTTTAATCCACTTTCCCGCGACCGTAAAGGCGTGTTACGATCTGGTGTGCGTAATGTTCTATGAATAGTTCCGCGTTTTTCGCGTAACCTTTATTACATAACTGAAAAAAAAACACTAGTCTCATTGTGAATTTTTAAGTATTTAATCTCATTATAGTGGTCGAAGGCATTTAGGGAGGCATCGAATGGAAGCTTTTTTAATGGCGCTTTTGATGGCAAAGATAAAGAATGGTGCCAAAATCGTTGCGTGATTTTTTTTTCCTGATGGAATTATACATAAGAAATTAAATCGTAAATAGTTACTGTTGAGACTACGTTTTAAAATTAATTTAAATGCCTCAATTTTTTCCAATTTATTTTAAAAAACGTAAAACAATCGTATCATTGATGTCTAAACATATTTTTTCCCTCTAAATTCTTCCAAATTAAAGAATTTGGAAGTATTAATTTAATTTAGTGTGTCTTGTGTACCTAGACATAATTGTAGATACACTGAATTGGAGAATTTGGATGTATAAATTAACATTAGACATGAAAGATACAAAATTATTTGACATACTTATTAAAAAAAAATAAGAAAAATAAAAGCATTTTTAATAAATGTGCAACATATTCAAAAATATGGAAAAAATGACAAAAATGTATGAGATGCATTCAGAAAATCTCAAAAATCGTTAAAAATGGTGAATCGGACTAGAAAATGTCTGTAAAATTGTCTAAAATTTTGATGTTTTAAACGTCTATAAAAATAGTAAAAAATAATATAAATGCGTAGATAAACCTTCAGAACACCCTGTTACACCAACCGATACACCTTACCCGCCGCTATCATTATCATACACCACGGTTCGGTGTCATTGGCTGTCAAAATTTACATTTGTCGCCCGTTATGACACCTTGTAGCTGGTCTGTTATCAGGGTCACACCAGCTACATCAAGTTTTCCGTACGAAGCCAACCGAAAAGACGTCGATCCGTTATCGGACGGCAAACATTCCGTGGTAGAACGTTCAAAGAATGTTCGAAAAAAATGCGGAACCCTTCCCGTGGAGGTAATAAATTACCTTCCCCGCTCCCGGTGTTGCCTTCCCCGGCGCACCTGTGTAGTTACGGCGGCTCATCAAACCACTTGAGGGGAGCTGCTGTTAGATGCACCCCGTCAAATTGTTGTAGGCGTTGCCGGCGGGCGAGCCTAGGTGTTGAAAAGACGCACGATGATCGATGAACTTATCTAGTCTAAACAGAAAACATAATCTAGATGAAGGAAGTAACACGACGCGCACAAATGCGTCGTGCGTTTGCGGTGGTAAAAAGGTGTAATAAATTGGTTTTTACCCGTTTCGATGGCCGCGCCCGATGGGTGAGGGCTTACGTAACGGCCGCGCTTTCGTGGCGAAGAGTTTAGACAGTTTAGATAACCATCCTTGGTCGCCCAAGCGGGCGTGAACGCGATCGGTGAGGTATCGAGCATCGTAAATATTTGACACTTTGGGCGACTTCACATCGCCCATGTTTTCACGGCTCCGACTTCACCGGGTGATGCAACGGAATTATGATTGTGTTTAGCGTTTGTGGGTGCAGAGTGCATCGACTGGAAGAGAAAGTGATATTTCATGTTTTCGCTGGTACGTACAATTTATCATCCCGAAAAACTATGTTCGTTGCAACTCCTGAAGGGTGCGAAGGGTAAATACGTCCGAATAGATGATGGTGCTGGTGACGATTGAGCGATAGGGATTTATGTAGGCTTCCGTTTGAGATTGGATTACAATCGGCTTAGGCGAGGTGAACTAAAAATTGAAGGTGAAATATGGACCTTGTACCTTGTACTCCGAGTGCATACCGGAAGGATTAGACAAGAAACAGAGAGACCCACTCCCGAAAATACCACTCCAACGTGGACAAGGATTTTATCTCAAACGAGCCTCCCTCAAAGCGCAGGATCGGAGAAACAAGCGGCGATAATTTAAAGAACCAACGGCTCGCCCTTAAATCGTGTTTTTTTTGTGTTGGGTTTTGGCTTTTGATTTCTACTTCATGCACCCGAAAGGGCTGCGTAGTGCGGGAAAGCGGAACGGGAAAAAAATCTTCATTATCTGCCCGAGCTCAAAACGAGCTTTAGAGCGTTAGATAGAGATCGATCGATCGATCGGGTGCCGGGAAAGTCAGAGAGGTAAAGAACAAGATCCAGAATCTAGGGTTTCGGGGACCTGCGCCGTGTAGGGCGCAGAAGACTTTTGGAAACCAGCCAGAGCCCTCGCCTCGGGTCGTTTGATTGAGTATTAATTATAGAATATCGCAGGAGTGGCGTCGGGACCCTGGCTCGACGTCGTCTTCCGTCCAAGCAGACTTGGATCGTCATCATCGTCATCATCCTCCTCGTAGTCGTGGTTCCCACTGGGACGGGGAATTTGGTTTGGTGAATGCACGGGTGAATTTATCGTAAAATTATGCCTAGCGCTTCGTTCCCGACCCGCTGGGTGCCTCGTCTTCGGGTTGCGTTTCGAGAAAGATTCTTCGCGCCGGTGCGTACCGGAGCTTTTTCTAACGCGCGTCCGTTGTGATTTTGTTTTTTTTTCTGGCTTGTCGAGATGCGTTACGCACATCGGTCGCCTTCATCGGCAGCATGTGTGGAGCAGTTCGTTTGATCTTGTTGGTGCTCTCTTTTCCACTGTCTCTCTGTCGCTCGCCATCTTCACCATAGGCAATCAGTTCGGATTTTGTTAATCGATTTAAAATTCCTTAACTCACCGAGGGACGAGGCAAGCCGCTTTTGGATATAGAATAAGTGGATCGAGCGAAACTGTCGAATACAGATGGTCCATTAAAGCACGAAACACAGATGTTGCGCAGGATCAGTGCTGGGTAAACGCAAAAAGGCTCTAGTCGTGTTCTACGCATCTCGCAAAGGGTATGAAAGAAGAAAAAACTTGTTGCTCCTCTTGCGCTGCGTTCGTGACTAGGAACGACATTGGGCAAAAAAAAGATCGTTAACTAGACGCGCTTGAAGGCTAGGAAGCTGGAGAGGATCTCATCAAATCTTCGATCGTCATCGTCGTTACTGGGGGAAGGCAGGCAGGTGCGTGCCAAGGGGGAAACCAGAAGCGTTTAAAAGATCCTTCCAAAACCGGACACGAACGTGGCACCCTTTCGGCAGGAGCGTATTTGTGATCGAACCTTGGCTGCCTCGTTTCGAGTTTTTCTCAATGATTTGCTAGATTATTAGCTTGAAGGAGGTTAGAAACCATGCTCTCCGGGCCAGCGTTCCCGAGGACAAGTGGTGGAATCTTCGTCAAGGGCTTTCGGGTTTTTCGGTGCGGAGAAGTGTATCGTAAATTACACGATGAGACGATCATGCTGATGGGAGTAGGTTTTTTTCGGGTGGTTTTTACCTCTTCCTTCTCGTTCCTGTTAGTTTCTAATGAAACGAAAGGAAGGACTTTGGGTGCGGGAAAAAAATACGTTCGATCCCGGGCGTTTGATTCGGCGCAGTTCGGTAGAGGCGGGCAACTTGAATAAGCGAACCCGCTGGTGGCGGCGCACGCTACACGATCGAACCCACAGGAAAGGAGACGGATGAGGCAAACGAAAAATCATTAGTGAGACCGGGAGGCTCCACCCCTCCACTCATCCCTCACCCATGGTGATGATCCTATATGATGATAGAGGGATCGAAGGGAACAAAATGCGAAGCGAGAAGCGAAACGTACCAAAAAACAAAAAAAAAGAATCAGATTATCGTGAAACAAACCAATTCCGAAACCTGTGCGTGTGTTGTGCTCGCCGGTCTCTGGTGGTCGGGTTTTTGCTGCCACGGCCACGGGGAGTGATGTCTTCGTGTGTGTGTGTGTCTATTCTTCGGCGCTTCGATTCGAGGTCCGGTTGTTTTGTGGCCGGCCGGTCAGGTCAGTTCTGGGTGGAACAGGTGAAATTTCATATCCCAACACGCGAGCCAACGCTAGCTGGACCGGGGTTTTGGCGTGACGGGGGGAGTGCGGCCGGGGGTAGTTGAACTTTCTCCTAATGAGGTGTTGACCTAGAACCCACTTTCTCCCCCCGTCGGATGGGGTTAATAGAAAAGCGGAATAAAGGGAGAGCCGGGCTTCCTTCTCTC
>JXWZ01004433.1:0-10606 GCA_000956215.1 Anopheles farauti No. 4 | reverse complement strand
AAGACGTCCGTTGCGTGGTTCCGGTTAGCCATTAGGCAGAATTGACTATTCCTACAACCCCGTGGTCTTTGTGATTTTGATCAGCACATAAAAACGAAACTTCCCCATTGTGTTGCGGCCCGGATGGTGGAGAGCATGACGGTGGGTTTTTTTTCTCCGCGACGCATCGTGCATAGGTTCCGAGGTCGTTAGCGTGACTATGTTTTTGTTTTTTGATTACCAAATGTACCACACCCACACACGCCACACTGAACAGCGTCGCCAGGCACTAGCGCACCATTGAAAATGCCCCGTCGATCGGCAAGACAATGGGTATCAAAAGACGAGTGAAAGCATAACTTTCTTTGAATGGAGTTTAGTCATGTGAATAAAGGAGCAGCAACATTGACCAGGAAAGGTACGGTTAACCGTTGGAGCAGAATTTTGTTATCACACAAGCATGCGAAAAACGTGTAAAGCATGCCATATAATTCCATGGTATGTTCGCTCAATCTTGTGATTTTGATTGAATATTTTGTATTTTTAGTTTGATAAGAATTTCGTTTTCACTCCATCATCCCTCTAGATGGGTTTTGATCCAATCAACGTACGATTCCACTCGCGTTTGGACAGTCATACCCGGGAAGACGTAACTTACGATACCGACGAGATAATGCACAACGCTTTCACCTCCGCCGAGCTGCTGCTGCCAAAACGACGGTTCGCCGCTATCGATCGGATAGTCCGATTGTTCCAGATCCGCACAAAGTTGCGTCGGTTCGAGACTTCGGTTGCCATAGTGACCATACACCTCGCAGTCTTTGTTGTACTTCGGGTAGCTGTTTAAGTACTGCAAATCTATGTGAAATAAGCAGGATAGGACATTAATTGCATTTGATTCGAATACAAACAGCAGTATTATTACCTGACAGCACAAACTGGCGCAGGTGAAAGGGAGTGTGCGTTTGGTTTTGCCAGATGCAAGCTGGCAGTTTTCCCGTGCTTGGATCCACGGTTCCTTTGATCTTCACAATACCGATGTCGTTCCGAAGAGTGGACTCCTCGTAGTGTGGATGAAGAATAACTTCCTTCACCCAAAGCGTTGGAGCAGTCTTTTCCCAGCCAAGCTTCACCACGGTGTGGTTAGTATCGATACGCGACAGACAATCGGCCGACGATAGGGCCATGCTTCGAGCGACGAGTGCTCCGATGCAAAAATCGAACGATCCATCGCTCGTTTGCCACGCGATCATAACCTGCAAACGAGCGATACTTTATATAATACACTAAAAAAAACCATGTCAATAGCTTACCACATGGGGAAATCGTTCTTCGATCGGTTTCTCCAAAAACTGCTCGTAGATGCCCTTCGTATGTAGTGTTTTGTACCGCGTTTTACATTCATCTAACTCGGTTCCGGTAGCTTGTGTATTGTTGAGAACGTTGTGGAATGGGCAGCACACGATCGTACCATTGCCACAGAACGTCACCCGGCGTTGGACGTCTAGATCGTAGCGTACCCTCGGGCAGCGATCAATCACAACGCACATTCCATAGCTCGAATCGGATCGCTTGCAGTGATCGTCAAGCTCTAGGTCCGTGTTGTAAAACTGCACCGGTTCCGCCGCATGACGTCTCGATGGCAGAAGAATCTTGCCCATCCACTCGATGTAACTTCCAAGCCGAACACCGACGGCCGGCTCCCCGAATCCACAGTCCCGGCCGAGCAGGTTTAATGCGTATACGTACTTGAAGTACTTCGAAAGGCGAAATAGGTTACGTTGAATCGCTCCTCCAAGCTTCTGGTCACACGTTTCCGGTACTAGAAAGTTGCCGTATCCAAAGCAAATATGCTCTTCGGAGAGACCCCGCTCGAGGAGCGCTTGATGTTCTTTTGACAGAGAGCAGTTTGTGGCATGGAGCTCACTTGATCGTAGAATCAGCGATGATATCGTTGGGTCTGAAGAAAGAGAAGGATGATGAGCAAACTGCTTGGTTCGCGAAACATAGGCATTCAACGTACCTATGCTGATTTCCTGCGAATCGTAGAGTTGAATCACGTTGAGATCAAACCGACCACGTCCCGTCACCTCAAACTCGCCCGTCGGTATTTGCGGGAAGTACCAGGGGCAAGCAGGCAGGAACAGTTTTGATTCGAAGAAAAATGGATTCTTCAACTTCACTATCGCAATGTTGTTGTACGACGAACCGAACTTGTACTCCGGGTGCTTGATGATCCAAGCAATGTCTCGCCTTAAGTATTCCAGCGCAATGATGTGCGTGGGTGGTTTGCTGTCAAAATGTAAAATATGAGCTTGGTATTTATCGAATCTTGTTACTATACTAACCCGTTCAAGGTAGTACACTGAGCAAGAGTTATGACACTGTCTTCATCGATCAAAACTCCATGACAGTTGTTGTGAGGCGCTGTTGCATTGTTTGCGTTGCCCCAGCCGATAACGACCGTCGACGGTGATTCTTCGTTCATTACATGTACTCTTTGAAAGTCTAAAGATTCTTCATTCCCTTTGAAAGCAATGATGTCCGGTTCGTATTCGCGTAGATGTACGTAGCGTAACGCACAAGCGTATGGTTCGAATTTCACTTCTGAATGGAAGATTTTAATGAATGCTCTTAGCACATTGTAGATCAATAAACAAACCTCCTGCGTTCTGGACGTGTTTGGATATGACAGAGTGTATCCAGGGGATGTTGCTAGCCACCTTCGTATATACCCCGGGGTTAGACTGACCGCAGGCGCTGCCAAACGAAGTCACGGCTAGGACGAATGGCGTCATTTTGCCATTGTGAAGCAGCTTCACTTGTAGCGGACCTCCCGAATCACCCTGAATATGATGGTTCTTGCATGAAAAAAAGTTTCTGTTCAACTTCACCAATCACAAAAAAAAACAACTCACCGGACAAGTATCCATCTCTACGTCCCCGGCACAAAGCTGATAGTCTTGCAACCCATCACGTAAACCTCGATCACCTACGCGGTACAACCGATCACATTGATCCCGTCCAACCGGTTTTAGTGAAACCTTCAGCAGCAGAGGCGTCTGTGTTTGTCCTATGATGGCGACGAATAAAACTTTAAGAGAAGCAATGTGTAAAACTACACTTTGGAGCTTACCAAAACCGGTCGCTCCCCAGCCCGCAGCTTCCAGCGTACCGAATCGTATCTCGTCGTCCCTCCAAAGGCACGCGGGTGCCACGGTTTCGTTCAAGCTACCAAAAAGAACAACGGTTAAGCTTGTTTACAGCCAAATGCTACACAAACTTACGTGACGTTCTTTTCCAACTTGAACAATGCAATATCGTGATACTTCGCACTAAACCGATGCTCCGGATGACGAATGATCTCGGCAATCTTGTACTGCTGCGCAAACTGATCGTCCGTGTCGTTGAACAGGTTCAGATCACCAAAGCGCACTACATCCGGAGGCTCGTTGCTGAAACAAAACGCAACTTAAGCTTGTTGGGAATTCTTCCATCGGTCACATCTTAACGCTACTTCATATCGGATGCACAATGTGCCGCCGTAAGGAGAAAGTTTTCCCATATTAAAGATCCCCCACAGTTCCATCGCACGGTACCATCCGGCTGGCTCCAACCGATTGCACCGATATGGGCAAATTCACGCAGATACGCTGGCCTGCCGGAAGCGGGAGCAACGGCACCACTGCTCCCGAAGCTATAGTACCGCAAATGGCAATCTGCAACATGGAGAATAGTTATATTTATGCGATATAGCCGTCCGACGGATCACTTACCATCCAAAGTTTCACGCTCGTTCGGTTTCAATGTTTCGTGCAGCAAACCTTGGGCAGGATTGGCCAGTGCCGGTAGTTCAGCAGAAGCTTTCGAAAAAGAAAAAAAATTAACTGTCAATAATATATACCTATAGATCCATTAAACAAACCGTACTCACCTATAGTTAAACCTAAAAGTGCTATCGCAACCGAAATGAGGCGCATCGTGGCCAAATATCAACTGATCGCTGCGTTTCCCACACGCGGTGTTTTGTTTGTTTAGCTTCATCCAAAATTGTGAAACCTGTTCTTCCACTGGCAGGGTAATACCGATACTTTTAAAACACACATGCCGATCAAAGTATATCGATCAGAACGTGCTAATGGAAGTGATGCTACGTTTAGAAGTTTATTTCGTTTTAAGGAATATTTTCGTCTGCTGTTTCAAACTATCTTAGTCAAGCGAAATTTGAAAACAATTCAATAGCTTCCATTTATTTGTTTCTGTATAAAACACCGCTGGAGAGAAGAATTCACAAAACACTCTTAATCCAACTCACGTAGGCCGCTATGCGTGTGTGCAGAAACACAGTGGTATCGTTGGGGGCACGATGACTTGCGATTCCGATCAGAAAATGTATCCCGCCACCAGTTTTTAGATCATTCTGCTGCCAGAACGCTTGGGTTCCTTCATGCAAAACGACTCTTACATGACGTTTGAGGTAGACATCTTCTTCCGGAAATTCTATATCTAAACATAATTGCTCAGGCTGTACATTTGTTTTGAACACTCGGTTATAGTCGCTGTTGAATTTTGTGAACGCTAGTATTGTGCTAAATTGACCGCTTTCTGTAACAAATTGATGTAGTCGTTGCATTAGTTTGTATAAGATTTTGTTCTTCCCAAATATAGTACTAACCGTTTTCCGCGACTTGATCCAGCTGGAAAGGAGTGTGCGTCGCATTGCTCCACAGGCAAGCTGGTGCCTTTCCTAAGTAGGAATCCACAGGATTGCGGGTCTTTACTAATGCAATGTTATGGCGCTTGGTGGTTCGGTCATACTCGGGATGCACTATAGTCTTCTCTACGGTAAATTGTACGTACATATCAATATTTAATACCGGATCTGTATGACTTATGGAAACATAAGTAGGACTGACACCCATGTCAATACAGCTGGCTGCCGAAATAAATGCTTTGCTGGTAATCATTGTACCAACACATGCGCGTGAGTGTTCCGCGTCATCTGCTTCTGTGAAAATAATTGACACCTGTAAAGAGATCATATTGTTGTAGATCGTCGTTATGTCCGATAAAAAAAAAACTTGCGTAAAATACTCACAAAGTGATGATCGGGATAGAAGTCAGTATTCGAGAATATTTGATTGTTTTTACAGTTATCTATCTCCCTCCATTCGGCATCTGTCTCGTTCCGGATGTGTTCCAGCGGGCAACACAGCAACGATCCATGCTGACATAACTCAACTTTACGGTTCTGATGAAAGTCGTACAGCACCTTGGGACACTCGTTAGCGTTTATGCACACACCTTTGCCTCCATTACAACTATCTCCTTCTTCGAGTTCATGATTTAAAAATATAACATGATCTCGATCGCTATCGTCCGCTTGTGGAATCAATATCGAGTCGATCCATGGCAGATGCGAAGCTAGTTGAACTCCGATTGCTGACTCACCAAAACCACAGTCACGTCCGAATAGATTCAGCGCATACACGTACATCAAGATGCGAGGTCCCGGCATATATTCGCGCTGAATTGGACCTCCGTAAGCTTGCCGGCATGTTCCGGGAACAAGAAATGGTTCGGTACCGACGCAAAGGTGTTCATCTGCCAGTCCATTCGTAAACAGTGACGTCGCCTGCTCGGGAAGTGAACAGTTAGTTCCATTGTGTACGTCTATAATACCAAGCAGAGAGATGGTCCTGTTCAAAACTGTAACGAAATATAGTAAAGGTATCAGTGAGACATTGAGAAACCTAAAAGCAGATAATCCTACCTGCACTTTCTTCTAATGACGTAGAGCCCGACGCTTCGAGTACGTTCAGCTCTAGCAAACCTCGTCCAGACATTTCAAATTTGGATTCTTCTAGTTCCGAGCGATCCCATATGCAGGCGGGGTAAAAGTTGTTCGAAAATACTATTGGATCCTGCAGTATGAGTAGCCCAACATCACCGTACAGTGAACCAGTTGTCCAATTGGGGTTTTTGTAGTGACGAATAACAGGGTTCGTTTTCTTACCGTAGTACCTCACATAGGATGGCGGAATCCTATAATTTTATGAAATATGAAAGTTTCGTACGACTCTTTCTTTTTCGTTTTGGTAGTTCACGGTAGTCTTGCTAACCGTGTTAATTAGTTTTTTTACGAAAGCTATGGTTACACCTGACGAGGGAAAGGCAGTCCTTCTAGCGCCACTACACCATCGATCTGCCTGAATCTACTTTGCAACAATATTCTTACCCGTTTATTGACGTGCATCGGGCAAGGGTCACGACGGTTAATGCATCTAAAAGTACGCCAAAGCATTCGCTTTGCTTTGGCTCGTTCCAGTGAATTGCTACCATTTGTTTAGAAAATATTTCAGAGAGATGGGCTTTTGATACATCCAACTCCTCATGTTCATCCGATTTGTGTAATATCACTGATGGCTCGAACTCTCTATACTTTACGTAGCGTAATGCACATGACTGGGGTGTGAACTTCTCTTCTGTAGCAATAGAAACTCATCGGATGATAAGGATTTGTTTTCGATGAATCAAAGTCTAAGCTGCAAGAGAAACGTACCTGTCGCGTTTTCTCCTCGTTCGATCAGTACGGATCGTATCCAGGGTACGTACGGAGCTACTCTCGTATACACCGCCGGATCCGACTGACCACACGCTTTTCCGAATGAGGTTACGCCGACGACGAACGGAGTGACACGCGTATTGTGCAAAAGTTTCACTTGCAGCGGCCCGCCAGAGTCACCCTACATGACATCCGATTATTTGTACCATTAATATTTCAAAAAAACATCACAACCGTACTAACCGGGCATGTATCCATAAGCTCATCACCAGCGCACATTTGATTTTCGTGTAAACCATCTCTGAGGCCTCGTATGTTACGGAAGCTTCTACTGCACTGCTCTTTGCTGATCGGAGTAAGAGACACTTTCAGCAGAACTGGTGTGCGTGCTTCAGCTGTAGAGATGAAGAAAATAATTTCATCCACTTTCGTTTGATTGCGATGGACTGAAGTAAAACACTACCGAATCCTGTATCGCCCCAACCGGTGGCTTCGAACGCCTTGAAGCGGATTTCGTCATCAGTCCAGAGACAAGCGGGTGCGACAGTGTCATGCAGCCTGGCAATCGATAAGTGGGAGTATCGTCGCAAGGACCATTTTTTTTTTTTGGCTTACTACTTACTTGACCTTATGTTCCAGTCGCATAAGCGCGATATCATGGTATCGTGCTCGGAAGGTATGCAGCGGATGACGAATGATCTCGACAATCTTCAGCTGCTGTGCATACTGATCGTCCGAATGGTTGAACAGATGCAAATCGGCGAATCGCGCTACGTCCGGTTGCTTGTTGCTGATAAGCATTAAGTAATGGCATGATCATTTACGTAGGAGTGTACATTAAACCATGAACCATACTCACTCATGGTCAGCGGCGCAGTGAGCCGCGGTGAGAATATAGTTCTCCCATATCAGTGAACCTCCGCAGTTCCATTTAATCGTGTTGTCCTCTTGCGTCCATCCGATTGCAGCCATGTGAGCAAATTCTCGGAGGTAGGTTGTTCTACCCCCTACCGGTTTTATTTGAAACTCTCTCCCAAACTTGTAGAACCGATAGTAACAATCTGAGTCGGAAAACGAAATAGTATCATTTGCAAGAGGGTACAAGCAATTATGCGGTTGGCTATGGACTTGCCTGAAAAAGATTTCCATTGATTTGGCAAAATCACGTCTTTTACCTCGATGAAATCGTAAGTCAATCCTGGATCGAGTATGTTTCCGTCCACTATGAAGAGCAGCACGATGATTAGAAAAATATACACAGATTAAAACTATTCTCTACCTACCCAGCAGGAAGCAGAAACCTAACAGAAGTAACACTGTTCGAGGATTCATCTCGACGAGATGCAAAAGCACACTGGAAATAATCTTACTATTGGAGCTTTGCTTTATAAGCGTCTATCTTATCAAGCCGGTCAATGTCGGTGTTTAATGCACGGTTGCGTGCATTTCTATCATTCTATTCATCAATGGACACCGGGCCACGCAGGCTGATGAAAAGGTGAAAAAAAAAATTGTTTTAACCAAAAATATAAATCCCTACTTGCTATTGTTTTTTTTTGTAATGTTATTTGTTTTGGTAATCAATTGATAAAAATATATTTTATTATGTGTAATTAATAAATTATGTAATATTTTTACGATTTTATTCCTTGATGTAAAGTGTGCTTTTTATGTAGTTCTTAATTAATGTAGCTTTTTCTTAATTACTTTCAGCAGACACGTTTATCACTTTTTGTTCCGATAGCAGGCAATCCGATGGTCGGAATAATGTGGGTAAGTGTTAATCAGCATCTAATTTAATTTGCATAACAAGCTCGTCAGACGGTTCCTGTAGAACCAATGCCATCAATGAAGGTGCTGGAAGCTTCATATCACCGGTATGCTTGTTGTGAATATATTTCTTTGTGTATTCAATATTGATTACATATTTTATTAATTTTTATTATTCAACCCTCAGTGATGCGTTAGTGTGTATCATTTACAATTAGCAACAGGAAATACCATTGGCCCCGTACAAGGTAACGAATAAGTTTGATATTTTTTTCCATTGGCCTTCGTTACCGTACAAAAAGTCATTGAATGTTTGCAACACAAGTACAAAATCTGCATTTGTTGAGTTTGGAATTTACTCTTTACAATACTGAAACTTGAATTTCGAGGACTAATGAATGTCGGAAGCATCGGAACGAAGTCAAAGTACATTACTCTACTCGTATAGTATGAATGTCACCAAGAGGGCCCACTTCAAATGTCTTTCAATAGGATCCCGTTTCGAGTAATTTTATGTCCGGAATAGCTACCTCCTTTGCAAAAAAATAAAAATTTACACCAAACCCAACGGAAATGGCGCAACATTTCCAGCGAAATGAAGCATCCTAGTCTAATGAGCCATCAAAGGGACCCACGGCCGGAACTGACGATTTCCGTAGCGAAGGAAAGTTTCCATTCGGTCGTCTTTGGCACTGGGAACCGGAACAGGGTACATAATTTTGAAAAGTTTAAAAGGCCTCCTTCCGTCGTCGAGCAAGCCGTACGCAAGCCGCTAAGCAAGCCAATTAATTTTACTCCGACCCTTTTTCGCCCGCCGTTTGCTATCTGGCACAAACAATTGCTGCTGCCTTAGGTCTACTCAATACCGAACACGGTACGCCTTTTTACGGTACATTCAAAACTGGTCCACCATTTTGTCGCTTCAAATTGACTGCGCTTTTCAATTAGCATAATTTTTATCATTTTTGTGCGTTTTTTTTTTGGGTTTTTGTTCTGTTGTGTTTTGTTGTTCGGAGAAAAGTTTTACGCAGGCCGCAGTTTACACCAACGTTTGATGAGAGGAAATAATTATTCGTTCGCCTTCGTTCGTCATCCGAGCGTCGCCGTTTTCCGAATTCACATAATTCGTAATGAGACTCGACATTTTCTACTACTGTAGCGTTTGAATGTGGCAATTTAAGTTATGCAGTTGTCTTTTGTAGCTATGAATTGGAGTGGAGAGTTTCTAGTGTCGAACAAATGTAAGCAAATGGATGTATTCTCTAGGAACGGTTTTTGCTAACGCAAGTAGTAGTGAATGTTGAATGTTACTTTTGAAATCCATATCGAAGGAGAAAGTACAATTGTTTAAAAAAGTATAGAACCAATCGAAAACATCAAGAATGCAGTGTAGAAAATGCTTATTATGTAAAGAAGATAATATGAAGTTGATTAAAATTGGCCTTGTTATGCAAACAAATCTTAAACAATAAATGAAGATTTATTTTGTTGGTGAAATTTTGCTTTTCAATAAACTTTTTTCCACCACCACGCATTGGAAGCGTTTAAATTAACAAATTAAACAAAAATTGTGACACAAAAAGTAGACGCAATCTGCCTTTTGTTTGTTAAACAAGTTGTTTTCTTTTCTTACATACTAATGTCAAGTTCAAATTTCTGTTACTACAACTGTCAAATACAATTGTTTGTTGTTTTGCTGTTTGTTTGTGAGTGATTGAGACACGGGCTGCATCAAATTGATCTTCATCTATCTGCCATTATGGCTTGAGGTTGTTTTCATCGAAAGAAAAATAAATTGTTTTGGCAGTAAGGTATGCAGTTGGAATTTACGGATGTTTTTACTGGCGCAGCGATCATACTCTATCGGCCACGGTGATGAAGTTTCATCCTCATTACTCTCGGTCAGGTTCGTGGCATTTGGTTTGTCTTTGTTATTTCAGTCGGTTTGTTCGTAGCAAAGTCAAGCTTGCTCAACCTCGGTTAGCCCCACGGACGAACTTTCTAAAGGAGAACGATAAGAAAAAACTCAAACAAGCGCCCGCAATAATGGCTCCGTTTTCCTTTCAAGATCGATGTCGATTGTTTTTCTCTTCCACGACGGTTCGATTGCTATAAAAACAATATTGGTGATTGATTTCGGAATTAAATTTCCATCCATAACTTTAGTTTCCTCTCATGGCATGGCTTTTCTGTCGGGCGCGGTGGTTTGCCACAGTTTAAGACATTTGCATAAGAAGGTGAAGGAAGACGACTTTTGAACGTTTCGTCCGTGATTGCGTCATTTATATGGAG
>JXWZ01004431.1:0-16760 GCA_000956215.1 Anopheles farauti No. 4 | reverse complement strand
AAACCCACACACACACACACACACACACATACAAATTAAATCCCTCCTCCTAGCTTGTTGGTTTTCCTTCCATCAACGCCACACACCGGTACAAAAGCAACAAAAGCACGTAAATAAAACCTCAACAGCTAACGCCTCCCGCGACGACAAATCTAAGGACACGCTCGGGACATTTTGTTCGCCAGCCCTGTGCCACCCTGCGCCGTGAGCCGATTAGTTTGGCGCGCACACGTGAACCATGTGGCCACCGACAACAGCAGCAACAACAGCAGCAAGAGGCAAAAGCGTAAAGAAAAAATGGCTCCCACGGGACCGGGCGCCCCAGTTTGAAACCGCTCCGGCCGCTTTCCTGGAAGTGATACCGAGGCGGCCACCGAGGGTGAAACCGGTGAGCGAAAAAGTTTGCATGAATTATGTACACGTTTGCACATTCATTATGCGCGCGAATTTTCCGCGAGTTTTGATGTCGTATTATTTAATTTAAATACATGAATATGAAAATGAACGTGCGCCATTTTCTTTGCGCGCGAGCGCGTGTGTTGTTGCGCGTTTGTGTGGGAAGCGGAGAGCAGCAAGTGAGGAAGTAAAAAACACAAACACACACACACACAAGCGAGGGAGCACGGACCGGGGGTGAGGAGCGTACGATGTTGCATCGTGTGTTTTGAAAAATGGACACCCTCAGCATGTGGCGCGCACGGTGTGGTTATTCCGTGGACATTTTATCTCATTTTTCTTGCTATTTAAATTAATTGTTAAAATGAATAAAATTTACATTGTAGGCAGTACCTTAAAAGAAAAGAGAAAGAAAAAAGCCTACTGTGATCAAAAGGTATTTCTTGCCATATATCTGTCTAATGAGTTCCGGCTTTGTGATCGCACGAATGTGGACGGAAAGATTAATAAAATATTAACAAACCAGCATCCAAAATATATTATATCCAATGCTCAGCAAAATGATTGTTGAACGTCTAAAAGTGCATTTTGCTCGACTACTGCATAGATATTTAAAATTTCTTTTCACTTTTGTACTAGAACGAAAAACAGATTAATATTTACCAAAAAAAAAAGAATTTAATTTTTAATACAGAAAGAAATCTATGTTCTTACGAGTTAACACTCATTTCAAATTCTAACCGATGGATGATTGTTTTACATTTATTTCACTCTTTAACTCACTCATACACTCCGATTTAAGACAGGGTTATATTAAGGCTATCAAGTTTCACAAATAGATATCAAAATTTTATGTTAAATTAGCATTATAAAAATAATTTTTGCTGTTCGCATTTTAATACATTTTGAAAGAATACCATCAATTCTTTTTTCTTAAAAATATATTATAAATTTCCTCAAAAGGTAGGTAAACATTCTGATTTTTGATGACATTTTGTATCGTTCAATTGATCCCATAGTCGAAAACGAAACCGACCCATCGTTTCCGCTTTCTAGAGGGCGTATCCGTGTGGCGTTATAGGAATCGTCCACTTCCCCCCCCGAACCGGTTCGAGGTGTAAAAACACGCGCGCAACAACTTCCCGCTGCTGCTGATGCTGCCGGTGGTTCTCTGTTTCGGTGGCACGTCCGAAACAAGATGCCCCATCCCTCGCGGAATGTGTTCGCGATCGCGGTCGTATGCTGCAGTGCGGAGTTTCACGCACCGCTCATGTACCGGCAACTGTTTGTGCTGTACCGGCGGTCCCGGCCAACCTCCCTCCACCCCACCGGCATCGATTGGCCGGTCGGATAGCTGTTTTCCTATCACATTCGAATGCAAAACCACCAAACCAGCGCACCGCGATAGGAGGCTCCACATGGGAAACCCAAACACCCGCACGTTTGCGGGGCTCGCACATTCCCTCACGCGCGTGTGTGTGTGTGTGTTCAAATGCAAATTATGCGTGCACGAGGCCGCAATCCTGAAAACGGTGTCTAATTAATTAACTAGCGCAACATGGGCTGTTGGAAATGAACGGACACGGGGGGGAGGGGAAAAACGGACACGAGAACGCGATGGGGTGGTGAGGTGAGCTTACTTGGGTGATCCTTTGGCGATGGTGCTGCTGTCGAACTGGGCACGCTTCGCACCCTCCTGGATGCCGTCCGAGCAGGTGACTACGTCGCAGGTCGAGTCGGTTCCATTGCGCCGGCCGACGATCACCGTTCCCAGCTGCAGGGCCTGTGTTTGCGGTCGCGGAAAGGCAGGATAGGCAGGATATTAATGGGAGTAAACAATTAGCTCGGTTTGTTTGCAGACGCCGCCGGCACCGTCGATGGGCGACAGGTTGGAAGTGACTTTTGCGCGTGAATTATGGTGCACGATTCGCGTGCGGGAAGGATAGGATGTATGAGTGCTTTTTCGAACGGAAAAAAGTGTACTTTAGTCTCCCGAAGTTCCCCAATTTATCTCAAATTAGGCACTTTTTTCCATGGTTTAATTACGGTTTGTGAAGATTTAGAATTTTTTTCATTTTTTTTTCAAAAACTCTGTAGTTTTAAAAAGCATGTCTCTTTTGCTCCTGGATAAGGAGAATGACCCACTTCTCGAAGCCTTCGGATGCATTGAGACTTAAAGCTTTTTATAATCACTTATATAATCTCTATCTGTATAAAATACCCATCGTGCTCGGCAAACTACAGACACAACACCACCAACGCCGATAAGATAAAGGTTGTACAAGCTATTTACCATTATCTTGGAACAAAAACATGCGGATCGATTGGCAGTTCATCGAGTGGTAGATAAACGGCCAGACTTTAGTAGTTTTCATTAGATAAATCCCCTGGTAGCTAACAGGCTATTATTGAATTGTTAAGAAATATCTGGATGGATTTGCACCATACTATTCGTTCGTAATAAACCTAACTAGTTTTCGTCGGTTTTTTGAGGCGCCATCGGATTGGAAAAGACTTTACTAGCGTCACTCTACTTAAGCGATTTCCCGTAGTGGATGAAATTTGTTAAAAAATACGAATGAAATTTTACTTTTCAATTTCGTTTTACATTCTTTCTCGTCTTGCGAATGCGGGAAAGGACAGGTGAATCCAGGTTTTTACGGCCACCAATATCATCACCTCCACCACCAGCGATAGTGCATAAATTCGTCCGTAAACTTGGCGGAACAATCAGCGAACCAGCGGCTGTCGGCACGGTGATAAAAATGCCAACAAGTGTTATTCTTTCATCAACGCAAGACCCGCAGCGACGGGTGGGTTGTGCCGAGGCACGCAGATAAATACGGCTCAAGCTGATAAGAGAGAGAGCACGGTCCATCAGCCCGGTCGGGCCCGGATTGGGGGCTGATAAACCGATAGGCGAGTGGCGATGCGTTAATAGCACCTCCGGGTCCCATTGGAGATCGCCGGAGTCGCGCGTGTTACACCACGGTTCTGATGATGAGCGTTCGCTCGCGGCTGGAAGCATTTTATTGCCCGTTGTCTATTCAGTTTGCAATTGCTGCTGTTGTTGGATTGTGTGTTTTATTGTTGTTGATTTTTTTTGCATCCCCGCGGGCTATGTTGAAAGTCGGCGCAGGGTAAGTGTTCTCGCGTTGTTGACATAATTTCCACTTTTTTCCCGCGTACCGATATGTCATCGATATGTACCAACTCGGAATGTGGCATTGTAAAATTAATTGCCATACAACCGTTGAGAGGGATAGAAAAAGAAAGAAAGGAGAGAGAGAAGGAATGAGGTAGAGAGCTTATTATTTGAACTGATTCGGTCAATACTTGATCACAGGTTTTATGTAGCACAGGCACGAAGGAAACCGGCGTCAAATGTAAACACGGAACTTATAAATGTGACCACAATTCAATTGATGGTTTCAATTATATTAATTTCACGATTCGCACAAGTACATAAAAAAGCAAATTCATTATTCAATTACTTGATTGAAAGCTAACATGTGATTGGAAAACTATGTTATGGTATAAAAAAGTTAAAAAAATTTTAAACATTTTATATTTTTTTATCAATTTCAAAATGCAAGCCAGTTTGGTGGATTTCAAAGATATTTTCCATTTTTATGTGTGTGTTTGATTTTTTTTTCATTTTTGAATCATTTGAAAGTATATAGAATTTAGAAATATCCTAACTGAATTAATCGACATTTTTTGTCGAAACTCGATTATTTATTTCCCCCGTAAATGGCTTTTTTCCGAGCTGAGTGGTACCAATTTGCGTATAATCAGGTATCGCACAGTATTCCCAGGCTCAAATAATTGCGCCACAAAAACCTATCTACAGAAAAGCTCACTGCTCACTCAAACCTCTCGTGTCGTCCTCGATCCCAGCTTGGACCAATTGAACCGAAGGCTGACCCGAACACAGGTCCTGTTGCATTCGGTACGACGTCAAACTCGTCACCGTGCGTGCAGCACACGAAAAACACCATTTTGACACGTGGAACAGGACGAAGAACAGGGGATTTTCTAATGTTTTACAAGCCTCGACACACCCCGGCCACGACCCGGGGGCGATCCGGGTGGCCGGATGGGGCGGAGAGCGTGGAAAACAAATCCTTTTCGGTGGCACCGGCGTGCGGTGTTGAAACACACCACGTGTGGGATAGAAACGCAGGCTACACTTACCATCGGCAGGACGAAACCATCGTTGTAGTCGATGTGCTCGCCGATCAGGTTGACCCGGCCGGGAGCACAGGCGGCAAGGTCCGGTTCGGTCCCGAACGTGTTGCGGAATGTTTCGATTGATGTTTTAACAACCTCATCAAAACTAATTACTCTCGACAGCATCTCGATGTCCTCTTCGGGATTCCTGCGAAGCAAACGGGGTAAAGAATGTGGGGAGCGTTCGTTAAAATTTTCAGGAATTATGTTACAACTGTACTGTTGTCTGTTCGGCTTGGTTGGAATTTGATTTTCGAATGCGTTTCACTATGGTGGCGGCGTAGTCGGGATGAATTTGTCCGCACGAAACGATTTATGTCCTGACATGACGAGAAAACCCGCATTTTCTGTTAAAATCGTCCTAGCGACACTCCGAAAATGAACGAAACAATCACTGTAATTAACTTCGCTATACAGCATTTTAATTACTTTCAACTCTCGGCGGCACGAAACTTTGATTGAAATTTGTTAAACAAACAACCGCAAACCGCAGAATCATAAAAAAAATATTTATAAATTGATGAACGCAAGCGACCCTTCGCGAAAAGAGAAAAAAATAAAACCACACAACAGCAGGAGAACAATTGCGTTCCGCGATGAGCCCCTTTTGCAAGAAATTTCTACACAACGTGAGCGAGCGAGAAAGAGATAAACAAAAAAAGGTAACGCAATCAATCAAGCAGGCAAACAACCTAACAAGCGATCCAAATTTGTTGCAGTTTTTGGCAACTTCTCTCCTTCGTCCGCTTCATTCTAACTGCCGCATTCGTAAGCGATCCAAACGGCGACACTAGAGTAGCAGCTTTGCGGTAAACTTTCCGGGCTCCAATTAATTAACACGCGTTTGTTTTTTGCCCAAAGACACCTCGCGGTGAACATCAACATTCATGCAACGACCCGGTTTCACACTCGGTTCATAATTTTTGGCACCCAAGGGTTTACCGCATGGATGACTGGCGCTACCAAAAGAAACAAACGCACTCTTCTCCACACACAAGTCCGATCAAAGTAAACCTCTTTTTATATGCGCGCACATTTCAACGGCTCCGTTGTTGCACACTGCTGCTCCAGCTACGTGTGTACGTCACACGTATAATTGTTTTGCGTCCTGCGGGCACGTCACACTTTTCACACGCGAGACCAGCGCCAAAAACCGTGTCGAGTTCGCCGGCGGGTTGACGTATTATGGTGCACAGATAAAACTGATGTCGGAGTAATAGCTGCGGTGTGGCCTGCTGCGATCTGATGCGGTGTCTAAAGTGGCATCAAGTGCGCTATCAAGCAGATTATTGAGGGCACTTCGGCTGCGGGATGGATGGTGGTGGTAGATTTCGTCATTATAATGAAGACATAATGTGATAACGAACCCGGGCTCAGTATGTCATACGAACCGATAGCTGTGTGGTACAAATTGTTTCATTTTAGGCATATTTGCGGGCTGCTCATTACATAATATATTATTCCAATACGGATTGACTTTTATCAACACATCTTGCATACCGATACCGATAAGCAGAGTGACAGTTCATTAAAAATGAAAGCTGAAGTGAAAAAATCAAGCGAATGGCTTGGAACGCCTAAATGTAGACTACCCGGTTAACGCAAGCGTCAAATGACGTTACATTGGACGAAACTTTAAAACAAAACTTTACACAGTGGCGTACCAAAAATAGCACACGTACGTTAAATTCGTGAATTGAAGCGGGAAATTTAGAATTACAAACTATGGCTTGAAAAACTGATAAATATTTACAAATTAAATAAACTATGCCTTAATATCACAGTGTAAAGTTATGAGATTCAGAAATATCAATTTCTGGGCACATTTAATTTGGTTTGTAATCACGCTTCAATTTCAGCCTGCTTCCAAACTGTATCCAATTTTCCGCAGTTGTAGAAATTCTCTTGAAATAATAATATGGACATCCCATTCGAATTCTAAGCACGCTACTTTGTTCTCTAATTATAGACCGAAAGCGACTCATCAAAAAGATCCCAATCATCAAAAAGGATGATGGGATGGGAGCGGATCTGGAAGATTAAAAATACATTTTTTTCCGTTTACTTTCTCACTTCATTCTGAATCTATGCTTCGAACTTTTAGAAAACAGTTCGCGCATGTCTATTTCAGGTCGTATGCCCAAAAATTACTCTACCCAGCGGTCCAGAGACAATCAATAAGCTTCATCGTAATGGGAGGGAAAGTATCGATAATTGGGAGCGAAGGGATCCTGCTCCGTTCGGTAAGCATTCAAATTATTTTTCACCGCACCCGCCTACACTTGCACCTTATTTACTGTCCTTTGTAACTGTTTTACAGCTCGGCGCTTACATTTGCCTCACCGAATGAATTCCTCTTGTCCATCCGTCACGAGGACGGTTCTAAATAATGTTTGCATTTCGGTAAGTAAAGGTCGGGCAAAAAAAAACCTAACAAAATGCCTAAATGAATCCCGCTCCATGTCCGGATGGCACGGGTTGCACCAATTATTCGCATATTTGGCGTCTAATTTGTGAACGTTGGGTTGGGCTGGTTTTTTGAAAAGACACGGACAGAAGCGGGATTTCAATCATTTCTACCAAACGAATCGAAGGACGTGCGAACGTGCGCCGCGCCCATATGCCTCGCACGGAACGATTCGCTCTCGATCAAACGGAAAATAACGATTGGAATCCTATTAGAAGCGTAAGCCGCCCGGAAACGATGGCAGGCTGGTGGAAAGCGTCTTGCGTGACGTTCGCGTACACCAGACCAAACTCGTCCGCTGCGGTCCGCCTTCGGCGCAAATATTCAATCACACCGAAAAACCCATTGGTGTTGGACCAGAAATAGAAATATTGTCCTCGGCGAAGGACAGTTGCCCTGGGAGTTCGTTGTTGTTTTTTTTCTTCGTTCCGTACTGTGCCGTTATTTGCTTCGGAATTCAAGGACTCAGAAACGGGAAAAACACCGACCGGGCGAAAAAATGCGGGAGAAATTGAAGGGAAAATACTAATCTTCCGTACGGTCGGCGGAAGGAAGCGTGCGTACGTTCCGGTCGTAAATCCTGTAATTTATATTCAATTTCATTTTCCACAATTTCGGACAGCAGGCGCATCCATCCTGTCATCCTTTTCCGCGCACGATGAGTTGCCTTGTTTTTGGGTGTTTTCTTTTTTTTTTTTTTTTACTCTCATCACCTCCCTTCCTTCCATCCTTCCTCTGCCTGCCGCGAGGAGTCCGTTGCGTCGCGGGTAACGGGCGCGATTTTTGGGAGCAATTTTCAGTGCGTATTTGGCATAAAAATGATTTATTTATTCCCCATGGCAGCCGAAGCCGATGTTCGCGGCGAACCGTCAACCTCCGCGCTGTCCGCTTGGTTTACCGTACGCGCGGTTTGGCGCGGTCCTTTCGTCACCCGTGGTGATGGCATCCGTAATTGGTAAAAGCGAACCGCTGCCGGTACCATGGTAGCGAGCTTATTTCATAACAAGTATTACCTTTCAACAAGTTTGACCGAATTGGATCGCTTTTCACGAGCACACTACATCAAAGGGATGAGAGCTCTGCTGTCCGTAACGCATGTGACATTTTAGCTGACGACGAGCTACACAGGGCGAACTTGTCCGTATTACAGCGAATGCTATGTTTATACGACGCTTCCGCTGAATGTACCAAATTTGTTGACATTTATTACACTTTTTCGAGTTCCAACTTTCAACCACCACTCAGATTCTCTTTGATTTGGCGATACAAACATCTATTGGTACATACGCTTCGCTGTGCATTATGACAGGGTTTTATCTAATATTATGCGTTTTCACAAAGTCTGTTTGTTCGCGAGCTGCTGTTTCGCGTCACGGCACACTTTGATCCAAAAAAGTTCGTCGAGACCTGCTGTATCTGATTTTGTCACTGACCAGGTTGACTACGGGTAAAACCCAGATGTGGCAAATGTTTCTTTTCGAGTATATTTTGCGAGATGATGTGTTAATGTTACACAATATATTATCGTTGTAAGGATAAAATTTCGAAACTTTTTGTTAGAAGCTATACCAAACTTTAATAAACCGTATTAAAGATGTTGCAAAATACTCAATAAATCAATAAAGATGTTAAATCGTGGAAATAAATGAAATGCTGTAGTGCTTGGGAGAGGTCTACATTTATAAAGCCTCGCTTGAAGCATGCTCTACTGGAATATACTTGCCATACCGCACAAGAAGGTACCGCAAAGTTCATGTCCAATTAAGCAAGAATGCATCTCTCGTCCGGATACCTTACTCGCACCCAGGCCAGATGATCGTTTACTATCGATGCCGGCAACAGACTGTTGGTGAAAGAGGCATCCGATTCATGCAGCGTCCCGAAAGCATCGAAAGCAAAACCGGAACTTCCCGGAACGTTCCACCGTCAGCGCCAAGTGCTGCCAACCATTGAATGATCCTTGACGTTCGCTGAAGTTCAATACCGGCGATTTTCTACTGACTGTACACCGGCTACGGATAGTACGCGACCGATTCAATCGATTCGAAACAGGTTAGACCAGTGCACGTTCCGCGCTGGCATTGGCAATGGGGTGGTGACGCGATGCTGGAGTGAACCACGCGTTCGCGCAAGAAAACGGTGGTAGAAGGGATGCAAAAAAAAAAAAAAACGCCCGGACCACACCCGGGCCGGTCTCGTTGGTCAAGAGTCGGTCTGGTTGGTTCATGCGCCGGACCACACCAAGGAAGTCAACCGGCTCAAGGGCACACTCACACACACACATCGCATCGGTACCGGTTCGTTGGCCAGCGCGAATGTGAGCGTGTGCATGGCGGCCCAACCCGCACAAGCAGCGGACCTAAACACCACTGGCCCTGTGACCGGCTTTTCCACGCGTAACATCAAAACAGAAGCGTCCCTTTCCACCACTTTGTTTTTGCAACCGACTGCAACGGACTGCACTGCCCATAGACGGTGGGGTGTGTGTGTGTGTTTTTTTTTTATTTATTGCGATGGCCCTCCCAATGACACTGCAGTTTGTAGCGATAATGCGTCACTCCTCGGGACGTATCTCGCGATCTTGGGGTTGCTGGTGTTTGCTTCATCCTATCGTAACAAATCGTATTAGGGCGCCTCATCTTTGACCTGTCAACAGGATCGTCACCGTTGACGTTTCAGCGAGTGACCTGTCAACGTGATCGTTTACCTTCCTGTTTCATTTCGCCCTCGGTGTGACCTCTGAGAGAAGTGGAACAATTTCATTTTTTTATCACCCTCCCGTATGTGGCATCCATCCAGATAAAGGGGTTATAAAAAGTTCCCATCGAACAGACGAGGGCCGATCTGTTCCATGTTAGTATAGCAGGTAGCTTCCGCAGTTACGAGATCAAGCGTGCCGTCATCGGCAACGGCTTACGGTCAAAAAACAACCGTTTAGTTTAATATGCGATAAACGAAACCGTCCTCGTTCGGACGGACGTACTTAGGCACGGTGACTTAGCGACACGTTCGATGGAATACGAAATAGGCAATTCTTATTCGGCATATTAAATCGTACCGGTTACCGGAGTATGGTAAGAGCTACACGACGCAGATTCTCTACTCATGGTGAATACCGACAGGTCCACCGACTTGCACAAGGATACCTCAATCACTTGATCTTGATGAGCTTTATATCTGCAATTAGTAACTGCAGTAACTTGCTCTCGAAATAGTAAAACATTCTTTAGAGTTGTATATTTGATAAGTTAAGTTCAGATCTCATAGGAACTAGTGCTGTTGTTTGGTTCGTCACTTATAAATAATGAATATATGGAATATGCAAATGAAACTGCCCATAAATATTGAGATAAAACAACAATTTGCACACCTCCAAGCATGCGCCAGTCTCCTCAAACAATTCTCCCTTTCCTCCTCCAAACACTCTTCGTGCCGTCACAGCCCCGAACACGCTTCAATACCCACGGCACTTAGCGTAAGATGCCGCTCAGGTCCATCCTCGTTTTCGTGTATAGAGGACTGTCTTTCCACAGCCCCGGCGGATCGTGGCGATCTCGTAACGCTGCTTAATTAATTTACGACCACCAAAACTTTACTCTTTTTTTTGCGCGCGACCCCGCGTCGGGTTACAGTGCCGTGGCATCACAAATGTGTTCCCTTTCCCTCCCTCTCGTCCCCCTCCCCCCCTCCTTCGTGAGGCAACTGCAATAGAAACTTATTGTTACACAAATTACGCGCTCAGTCCGTCAGATCAGACGACACAGAGCCGATGAGGCGAGGTGTGCGAAATGAACCACCGGAGGAGATGCATTGGCCCGGTGTAGGGGCGACCGAAACCGGCCAAGTGTTGGTGCGCACACCGTTTGCCGTGCGTGACTGTTTGCGTCCGCACGGTCACGAACCGTGTGCGGTGTGGATGATTTGTGGCGAGTTTTTGATGCCAGTATCGTGTTGATGCCGTGCGGGTGCGGGAGTTACAGGTGGCGATGGTGTTGATGGTGATTCTCGGTGTACGAGATACGAGATCTTTTGTTACATCTGCTCACAGTGAACGTGGAACGCGGTGCACCAGGAAGTGTCTAAATCTCTTCTCCAACCCTTCGCTAGTGTAAGTGCAGATAAGTGGCAAGAAACATATCTACACGTGCTCCGTGACATGCCTACGGTTAACGGCTATTGCAACGCATAGCTTCGCCTCGTTCGAACGATATTTCCCAACGGTAGGAAAACGCACCCGCCCGCAAACCCAGGCGCTGGGAGATTTCTTAATTGAAATCTTTGCACCCGCAAAGCGCATCATTCTTTGCCCACTCACACTGCGAGAGGTGTTGAGCTGGAGAATTCATTAAATCCCTTCGGTGGCTACGGTACGCCAGGGTTGTGGCCGTTGGCTGCCCGATCGTAATCTCCCGACGTGCTTAAGAACGCTAAAGCGCATTCGTACGCCCCTGCCGCGGGGCCGGTGGCGTAAAATAAATTCTTCCGAAATCTTGCTGAAAGGTGCCGCTGATAATGACTTAAGGGTTGCCCGCCAGAACCTTCACATGCGGAAGGGGAGTTTCGCAACACGACAACATTTAATCGCGACCGGCAAAGCATCATCATCAACGCACGCTGCCTCGGTGAGTACTCGTAGGAATGCTTCCCAAGCATCGCAACGTGAAACGACCGCACCGCAATGCGTCCATTTCCTGGTCGGTAGCTCCTTTTTTTCTCCTCATGGCCTCCGTTCCGTTAGACCGTATTCGACCTGCCCCGTGCGGCGGCCGTCAAGTATTTTAAAATCCATTCCTACCATGCACAAATTACGACACCGTGCACTTGGGCCGTGAGTACGTGGGTAAATTATTTTCTTACCGTTTTGTTTTTAGAATTTGCACAACCTAATCTAATCTTTTCGGGCGCTTGAAGCCGCGATGCCGGTGCCGCTTTCTTTCTCGCCTGGGGTTGCTGTCTTCCGGCGTTTGACCGTTTCGCGGGCATGCAAACGAAGGTGCACCGAAATATGAACACATTCGGTTGCTCTGGTGTGAGTCAGCGGGATTTAAATTGCCTTTCTAATGATGCTGTTCTTTGCATTTTCTCACCGTGAAACGTGCACCGGGGGTCAGTGTGTATATTCTAGCTCATTTAGCGTACTAACCGTAGCGTAACGCTCGCTCATGAAATTGGGTCTATTTGTTATACTAGTCAGTAAAATTTTTCACAATTACAAGTACTTATTCTACAATTTCTATAACTATTTGTTAACCATTTGATCAAACACATCAAAGATAAAATAATGAAAATATAATGTTTGCACACAAAATAATGAAATAAAACAATAATGAAGCCATAACAAAATAAGCTCACTACCATCAAAACTAAAACTAAATAATGCATGAAAAAAACATACAAATATTGCTACAATTTGTGCTATTTTTTGCAGAATTTGGTACAAATGTAACACATTTTTACAACTCAATCACTAAAAATAGTTTGATTTGAGGGAAAGTTACGCCATTCGAAATGTATTTTTACATTTTTGATTTTATCCAAACACCGCATACTGATTAGACGAAGCGCACAATGATAACGTTTGACGACGTTTGAAGACACATTAATAGCACTCCCGCCACATTATTAACACCTTTCTAAGTGGGCATCAGTCGCAAACAGATCGTAACACGATAATGATAAGCTCGCTACCAACGCCGTGAGAATTATGAGCCTTCGGCGCCTTCTGCGCTTTCTGTGTCTTCACACATGCCGTGCAGCCACCGTCGACAAAGGTTGAGGTTCAACGACGCCGCCACTCAACCACCAGTGCGTAGCCATCAAACCAAGGTGGCAAGGTGAAAAGAAGAAGGGTACGATACAACCGGGGCAGGGGAAAGAAAAACACCCACCTCAATCGCTCCGGTCAAAACATACAATCAGCGGGAATTCACGTTATTGCTATTATTAATCCATTAGGACCACCGTTGGGCGACCCTGGAACGTTGAAGGTGGAAGTTGCGCATCTTTCCTGGTGCGAACATCTTACGCTGCACACACGAAACCACCACCTACGAAGCGACTTAATTGCACGGTTTCATACGGCGTGCGTTTCCGACAGCGGACCAGCCACCCCTTTTTTGTTGATTGTCAATAGATATCAATTAGGGCGCCCGGTTAGGATAGACCCTTCAGATAACATTTTTGCCAATTTGCTGCTACCGCCGCTAAGCGGCACTAAATCGATTCACACGAACAGGTAAAACAGATAAACCCATTACGAGTTGATAATCGATCGGACGGAACGGGGTGTGGTGGTGGCAGCAAATTTAGATCCATTTGTTTCACGATTGAGAGCGTGTAATCCATTAGCGTACGATTCTCGATCCCACTCGAGTGGTAATGATAGGTGAAACAAAAAATCTGTTACCATTAAATGGTAGACACGGCGCAGTTCGGGAAGTAATTACAACAAATCACCCGTAACTAGCCTGTTGGAGCAATCAGGATAGTGCACTGTTTCAATCGTCGTTCTTATTTCATCGAACTCGCTTGGCACAGACACAATGCTAGTCTAAAATGGACAATTATAAAGTTAATGTTACTTCGAGACGCACAAAAAACGCACACACAAATGACATGATACTTTGGAGATACATTACACGTGTTCTTCTGTGTAAGTAACGTCATTATTCAAATTGTAATCATCGCTCCCGTGTCCCAAACGTCCAAACGTCATTTCTTCGTCTATCATCAAACCATCAAAACCGAACATGGAAGAATTCTTTTCTGTACTTTCGTACTTCGGCATCACATTCGAGGCTTAAGCTCGAGCACCAGAAACCGTGTGCTCGGCGAGGAACACTTAATTAGTGTCTTGTCTTGTAATTATGATTTAATTTCATACAGTTGCACGCCGGTCCACGATTCATCCGTTATCGCGCGGGGCCCAGGCGACGGAGCGACAAGGAGCGTTTTAATGACAGCTGGTGAAGTCTTCCTTTTGTCTGACACGCGGATGGAACAGAGATTTTTACGACAGTGCGAGATATCGGGGCGTTTGGAGGAATGGGTTGACAAGCTGTTTTTTCTACACCATATCCTGTTAGCCTCAAAATGAAGTACCAAGCGAAGAAATCGCATGATCCTGTTTGCCTTTGTTCCGCAAAATTTCAACGCCCGTCGGACAATAAAAAAAAGAAGCTTGCCTGCAAATTGGACCGGAATATGCATGGCCATAAATAAAGATGCACCGAAACTGTACCGAAACATTCAAACATCAGCCCGGCACAGCGCGGGGACTTTCCCGGCTGGAGGAGCAAAAAAAAATAAACCGAAACCCATCGGGCAGGAGATGCAACACAAAAACTTCTGACGAAGAATAATTAAATACTACAAAACTCCCTCGTTGCAGCAGCTCACGGCCCCAACCCCCGGGCCAATTTGTAACTGGCGGATTCAAAGCACCGCCATTTGTACATTTCACCGCCCGCTCTCGCTGGGCGAACAGTCCTATTCGTCCTCTTGGGCGGTTGAAGAAGTCCGCCACTGCCGGTCGCTGAGTGATTTCAAGTTGTGCCAGTCGGTAAATAATTCATTTGCATCTGCTTTGTTTTCTGCTTGCTCTCGGTGCCGGAGCAGGAACGCGGAAGAACGGGGTAATTTTTTTTTTGTTTTATTTTTGTCGAGGTAAAATTTTTCGTTCCACGAAGCGATACGGATTAGTTGTTACTTTTCGCTACACCTCACATCCTTCAGCGCAATTTAGAATCACCACTTAGGTCTTTATCGTGGGCAGTTGTTTCCCCGTGTAAAGATGCTCCCGCCCGGTACGAGGGGCGTTTCAACCGCCGTTAAAGGTTTTTATTGCAACCCGCTCAATAGACGCTCCTCAATCATATCGTAAAATGGCTCCTCAAACCGGGTTGTGCCGTAGGGTGCAGTAAATCAAGGAGCAAAAACAATCCGATGCTGATTGCGTTTCATTCCGAACCGATCCGTTACCGAACCGAATAACACACACACACACTGTCGTAACAAAAAATGAACGGGTAACTCGGCAATACGACCGACAATGCCGCTACTTTCGGTGAAAGGAATCAATCCATCTTTCTCTGCACCGGTGGGTTTGATTCTAACCAAAATCATATAAAAGCCATAATCTGCAAGTGTGTTCCGCTTACATTAGCACACACACACACACATCGACAGCGTGAATGGAAAAGCGAAGGGAAAGTCGGAGAATATCTTCCACTCCGTGCGCCACGTGCGCGAAGAAAGCGGCCCCCCATTTATTCTGTCACAGCTGGATGGCTTCATCTTTTATCTGCGCGTTTCAAAAAACGAACAGAGATGCATTGTACGATTCCGGTTGCCCCATACCGTGAGCGCGGAAATTGAATCTACCGGCCGGAAAGGGCGCACATAAACAGGGATAGGGTGCTTGGCGTGGTGTGGGGGCTTGTTTTATTGTTGGCCCTCGGCTTGACGATCGGACCTCTAAGGTGTGTGCGGTGCGGTGCGCGCAAAAGGGTCATGCCATTGAACCGTTTGTTGAATTCCGTACCGTACAAATCGCTTCGAGTCTAAATAAGCGAAAGAAAGTTTCGCTCCATGCACGGTCGTTACGATTCAAAATGAGATGTAAAGCTACACGAACAAAGCGAGTTGATGGCATGCGATGCGGTGAGTACGATCACGAACGAACAGTGCAAACCATGCAGACAGTGGACCAAATCGAAGCAGCCCAAACAGACCTTTTAAACGTCGAACGTCAAACGACTCTTAGTACACCTGTCAAATCGTTGTTTTCGGTTCGGATAAGTAGCACTTTGGTAGCAGTCACGAGCACATCCACACTCACGCAAACCGATCGCGTTCCTTCGCTGCGTTCGGGAAACGCTCACAAACCGACAGCCACCGCCGAAACGTAGCACGGGCACAGCAGAACTGATTACTGGCCAGCAGCGCGTTACATACGGCGCGTATATCACACCCCGTCAAGGGTACCGGCGAAGGTCCGTCCGTGCCGGGCCCAAAGGACAGAACACGCAGCAAAACAAAAAAGCAAAAACAAAAACGAACAGACAAAACTGTGCAGCTGATACAGGGAAATGATCGACCTCGCAAAGGCGCCCATCACAGCCGGCCCATCGTAGCCACCGTAACCGGTACTCGATCGTCTTATCAGAACTGGTGAATGTTTTGTTTGCTCGCAGGCGCAAGTGTGTGCTTCCCTGTGCGGCCGAAACGAGGGCAGAAGTTATCAACTGCACTGCTGATGATCGCTAAGCCACGAGTGACCGAGATTAGTACGAGCAGCGCGAGAGCATCCGAACGGTGGCCAGCAATCGTCCGGTTCCGTGTTAGTGGAGTGAGTATTTTCTAAACGAAAGCTAATTTCCAGATTACGTGAGATAATGCGCACGGGAATAATAGGAAGTACACGCTCACAAACGCACTCACCGGTGGTCGATAAGTATCTCTTTGTTTGATGAAACTGGTGGGATGACTTCGTGTGTTTTTTAAAGAAATTAAATAGAACTACAGAATATATCATCCATAATCTATTCCGCAATAATAAATATGACAACACAAGTGCTACACTACACAATTGTCAATGCAAGTGCCTACTGCGATTAATTGCCGGGAGATGGCGCTAGTTTCACACAAGCGAAAGGTTTTTTTT
>JXWZ01004430.1:0-23848 GCA_000956215.1 Anopheles farauti No. 4 | reverse complement strand
CCCCCGCCGAAAGTGTCAACATCCATCAAAGATTATAGGCTCATTAAACTCTGGGTTCGCGCGCGTCATCCCCACGTACGTAACATCTGAGGCAACGGCCCCGGGTTTGATGGAATTGTCTTGAAAATGATCTTTCCGTCCACGGCGTGAGTATGCGGCGAACGCTCGAATGTTCGCGGAAGTAGGATTATTTAAAAGTCGTAAAAGCTAGACCACCGCCGAAACCTTGCGCCGAACGTAATTTCCGTGTTGCGCGTGCTAGTTTGATGCATTCGTCTGTTTCTCGTCGGTATGGAATCAGTTTTTGCGTTCTCTTCTGTGCTGCTTTGATGCTAATCACAGGACGGTGCTCCTAAAAGCGTCCCTTTTTCTTCGGAAGCATGGCGTTCATTTAATAGAGACCGTTTATGTTTGTCTGCAACTGATAAAATGGCGCACGATGATCTTTTCGTTGGTCGTAAAAGATGATATTCTAATTAAAAAACCTTTCGAGAAGGAGCTGCAGAACGGCTCGGGAAAGAATGGGACAATATTTTGAAGGAAAGAATATTTTCTTTTAATTTTTGTTGAACAACACTGCCTTTAAAACAACCTTAAAAAACTGCATTTCAAACCCTTTTTGCTAGTAGAATGGGTCCAAACGCCAATCTTCTACCCCTTTTTGTGACGGAACCGTGTACGAAAACCCCGGCCACGATATGACTTTTCACGTTTTTGGCTCCGCTCCTGCCAACAACATTATCGCATTCTTACAGTCGATTGCACTCGTAATAGATTTTCGAAATGGCAACGCATTTTCTGTCTCGCAAACCGCCTCGTCCTCGCGTCGAACGAAGCTGCCAGCACATCGGTGGCTGCCGCACTTTCCACCTTTCAACAATCACAGGGGGGAAAAAAACACCCCAGTGTGCGCGATAAATACGGCAAAATTGAAGGCTTATCGAACCTCACCGTGGGAAGGAGTGCTCGGGACGCAAAACTCCGAGTGCCGAGTGCATCGTTTGCAGTTACGAAAACTCAATCAAGTGGAAAACTTTCAATGCTGCGTCTGTGCCGAATAAGAGAGAGAGAGAGGGAGAGGGAGAAAATATACAATTGTTTCTACCGAGATTCCTACAACCAGCAGCGGGAAGGGGGCAGCAGGAACGTTGCTTTTTCTCCGGCCCAGCGGGTTTCGAACGGAAGAGTTTTATGCTCAAAGTGTCCTCTTTTCCTTCGCTCGGGTTCGGGAAAGTTAGTGTTGAGCCGGGTTTTTGAGGACGGAACATTTTAGCTTCGGAATGTGCGGGGGGGTTCGGTAATGGTAATGAAGCGGGAGTAATTAATCGATCGCCGTCGTGCATCGCGTCACTCGCTTTGCTCTAGTGCGGGGCGAAACGATTGCCTTTAATTACCATCTGTAGCAACCTCATTTGTTAACACGCACCCCATTAAATGCACACGTTTTGGTGAGGGGTGTGAGTGTGAGGAGCCGATGATGTTTGAGCCGTTTTTTAAGCGTTTTCATTAGGAGCGAGCAATCAACGAGATTATGAAGCACTTCATTGAAAGTTGTTCTTGAGCAGGAAATAAAAGCTAAACTGTCGTTTTTAACCCGTTGACAAGTTTTTAGCGCGTTAGTATGGTACACATTACATTGCATACTTTAGGGCGCAATGCTGATAAATCAGTCAGGAAATATGCGATTCAAACGATTCTTTTGCAAATAAGAAAAAATTGATTTTACGCAGCCTACTTTTGCTGTTGAGAAAGATCTGTAAATAATTTCTACATTACTCGGTTGACAGCAGCAAACACATCTGGATGTTATTTATCATGCGATTTGTTTGATGGATTGATTCCTTTAACTAACGATTTCCGTACACACACACACAAAAAAAAGAACATCCCAATCATCGTTCGCTGGGCACCGAAAACCGCAATAATGGCGCGTTCACATTGGTTATAATGATTTATTGATCTGTCGAAGAACGGCTTTCAAAGAAGTCCCTTCGCTAAAAGTCCTCTGCAAAGGCACCAATAATCAATAAGCAGTATTTTATCAACGGTGACGGACAAGATGTGTATAAATTTTGCCGCAATCTGTTCCACGTTTTTCACTACCGCTTACGCGGCTACCTTTCCGTCTAGTTTTGAACGCAGTTGGAGCGAAATGAAATCCAGTACCCAGATAGGGGATGGGACAGTGACACAACTTACACACATACACCGTCTGCTTTCGACGTGATTCATTCGCGATGCAGTTTTTAATTTATCACCCATTGCGACAGTGTGACGAGGTTTCATCCGCTAGTGCGGAAAAAACGCAAAGGCGCAAAGAAGGATGTTCGCCAGGATCTGGTTTCGGGTGGATGGATGTGGATAGATGGATAAATGGATGGACAAATTTATTGCCCTATCTTTGGGGTTGTTTCATTTTCTTTCACGTTTTGGAAGAGCAAAGTCTCGTTCAGGATGTTTTTTTTACACTCCTTTTTGATGTTTCAGTAGTCCATTTCCTTCACTTCACATCTCCAACAATGTGCAACAAAATGCCATAATGAAAACTCAGACGGCAAAGGGCGCAAATTTTCGAATGGCAAATTTCGAACACGCCCCCAAATGCGCTTTTAAAACAAACAATTCGATATTGGCGGTGGTTTTAACAAACAAGTTTTGATTTTCCTGCAGCTTTGTTAAGCGTTTCGTTCACTGTACAAATAAAACGCTTTTTTATGGAACGAGACTTCATTGTGGAATTTCTACATTCATAGCCGTCTAAATCCCGTATGAGAGCGTTTTCGTGCTTTGTTGGTTTGTCACACGAACAATTCACAAAAATAAACAAATCAGAGCGATGATCAATGCGTTTCGTTTCGTGCAGGGAAAACGCATCGCCAAACCTATAATCATTCCCAGTGCCGGTGTTTTCTATATTTATAAAATGAATCATGCTCGCATTTTTCCCTCCACTTCCAAACCGAAAAACTCTTTCCAAAGAGGATATTTTAGCAGCATTTATGCATGTGTTTGTGTTATTGTTTCCATTTGTCCGCTCGATCATCAATCGGTCCTGTTTTGCCAGCCCATTTTACTCCCGGTTTGGAAGAGAAAAAACGGACATCCTCGTTGGGTAATTCGATGCCGCCGGGAAGCATGGTTTAGGGAAATGAAAGCAAAGCAATCTTTTAAAAAGTCACAATTTTGTGACACACTCATTTTGTGCGCTGCCATTTTCCACCCGGGCAGCTTTTATTTCGCGGTGTTTATTTTTCGCCAACCGAATCCAGACCAACCGAACGCGACCGTCGGTTGTTCCTGCTTCTCGTCCGTGTGCGATCTTTGTTCGAAATTCCATCTAATATTTATGTCCGGGGGTGGTGAGACCACCCCTCTTCCCCCTCCCTCCCTTCCATGTTTTTTGTAGGTGAACATAAAAAATGGGAGAGGTTTGTGTTTTATTTTTATTGTTATTTTTCCGTCCTACACATTCATCCATTCTAGTCATCGGTTTTTCACCCGGTATTGATGATCCGGGACCGCGGGACAAAAGCGCTTTCCATTTACTGTTTTCTCACAACACAGTGAACCAAACGGCCATCGAGTTTATGTGCATGTGTGTGTGTGTGTGTGTGTGTGTGTGGCTGGTAATAGAAGCGAGCAAATGGAGTTTGGATGGAGTTTTTCCGCGACAAATGAACAACGGATATATCGGGAAAACCCTGGGCTGTGGGTTGTGTGTTTCCAAAACTCACCCGATCGCGCTGATGCTGCACTGCGGGCAAAAGCTGAACACAATGGGTAACTTGTCCACTTGCGAGTCAGCACACACATACACACATCCCTTCACATTCTTTGGCCGGTTTTCATTCATTTATCCGGTTGTCATTTTTACCCATTCATCGCAAATGTACTCAGTCTATTGATCAACCATCGGGTGCGTTTTTTTTTGTTGGTTGCCACTAGCATCGTTCCATAAATTTTCCACTAGAACGAATTTTAGAGATCGAGTTTGATCAAGCTTGCGGGTGTGTCCATGGTACTTTTTTCACTTTGTTCGCGAACCGAATTTCTGTATCGTGCCATTTTTTTTCTTCAATTTTTTCGCTTTCCACACGCTGTCTGTGTGTAATCAATACATATTCGATTGAAAAATGGAATTCCCAGTTCCCTTTCCTCCGTGTCGTCGCTGTAGTAATGAGTGCTGGCGTGGTTTTGGACATCCATCGAAAAGAGGGATGAAAAAAACACCCCCAAAAAAATTACAATTCACTATTGGACAACAATGACAACGCACGACGAGATCCTAATCCGGTTGCGGGCCAGGGGAAAAACGCGTAAAATTGATCACCCGTTATTGTGTTGATAAATGCATAGCACCGACGAAAGCTGGCTGACCGGGCAGGCTGTCAGCAGGTTCGCGTTTGTTCTCGTCTTTCGTTTAATCATCCGGTCGCTACCATATTGTTACTCACTGTTTAGTCGACCGTTGTCGATTTTACATTTTCCGCGTGTTCCGCACATGAAAATGTTTGTGTTTTTTTAATAACAAATTTTCTGCTTGTTTTTATCTTCTCCTTTCAGTCGAACCTAACACACCTCTCACGGTCGGAGTACGTGCCCGGTATCGGGCTGGGTATCGCCAAATGTCCGTACGATCCGTACGACAACTCGACCGCCATCTACGTGGAGCAAGGCAACCCGGGCGATCTACCAGCGCTGGTAAGTAGTGGGTCTCGTGCGGAAGAGTTTACTTATAATTTTATTTTATTTTTTTTAGTGCACGCCATTCTTATTACACGAGCGAAGGTGGTCCGTTGCGACCAGGAATAGCGCATGTTCGTTTTTTTGTTTAAAGCGTTCCGAAGCTCACAAATCTGTTCACCGCGCGGAAATATGCATCGCATCAGCGCCATTCGACCACCTGCCGTGTGTCCTACTTTCCTCGAACGATCGCGTATCAATGCGGGTGCCAGCAGTTGGAACCGACAGCGAAACTAGCACACCACCACCCAACCCAACCACTTATCACGACCGTGACAGGAGGGTGCCTTTATCACACCTCACCGGCTTTCCGGCACGAGGTTGGGAAATTTATGCATTTTCTTATTCGACAATCTCTCGCACTTGAATGGCGCTACGCGAGCGCGCGCTTGCTCGCGCGCTGAACCGACCAGGGGTTGAACATTCGAGACAGTTACGATGTTTGTGCCGCACAGAGGTGAGAACCTGCCTGGTTTGGTTTTGTTGGTGCCGAAGATAAGCCGAACACGGCGACGTCCTGTGCCCAGTGAACAATGGCTGGTGACGTGGGTAATGGGTGTAAGAGGATGTATCCTCCAACCCTGCTGACGTCATCCTTCTTTTTCGGCGTGATTTTTTTGTTTTTTTGTTTGTTTTGCTTTCTTTCTTTCGCGTGACATTCGGGTGTCTTATCGCGGCGCGCGAACGCCCAACCGAAAGGAGTTAACTGTGTCGTCTTTTTCTCCGGCAAACATCAATTTTGGGCCTGGCTGCGCGTTCCTCACCTGCTTCCGACGCTGAGAAACGCATTGATTTATTCGCTTTGGGGAACTAATTTTATTACCACCCCCAACACCGTGAGAGAATGGCGTTGCTGTTTCAACACACACACACACACACACACACACAACCATACGTACAAGTTTGCTAACACGCGTTTGCTTCTCTTCTCTTGCAGTACTCCGGAACGAACGCCGAGTTCACGAAAGCCGACACGGTGATATTCCGTACCGATCTGTACAACATGACAACTGGCAAGAAGGTGTTTAACTTCAAGCGTACGCTGAAATACGACTCCAAGTGGCTTGATAGTGAGTATAATTTATGGTCTTAATCTCTCGCCCTCTCTTTCCACTCCCTTTCCCTCCCGAGCATCCTAGTTCCTGTCGTGCAGATGTAAGTCAGAGCCGAATGTCTGAGCAGATGCTGGAGAACGTATCCAGGCGCCGATGGTGCGCTTCGTGCCAGGGTCTCAAACGACGCTGTTGGCACCTTTGCACACGGCCTCAGTGCCGCCTACGGTACGGTGCCCAATTGTTGTCAAACTTGAACCACCGTCTACTGAGAGCTCCGAACAACCGAACAGTTGCTCCAGTTTTTCTCGTCTCGCAGCCTTTCGATCGCGCTGCGACGAGAGAAGGTAATTTATCAATTTGTACACCGGATTGTGACAGGTGACCCCACCTCCTACCCACCTATCTCTCCGATATCTGACCGAACGCCCCGGAAGCTGCGTTCCCAAGGCACGTACCACACGAAGCGCATAGAAATGAGCATACCCGGCCCGGTAATGACCGGCATCTCATCGCTTCCCCCAGCGGAGGTAACACCGTCTTGAAGTTGCTGCGGTTCGGCCACACACAACAAACCACAAAACTTCGTGTGTCTTCGTGTGTAGGTGTTGGGTTGCGTTCGTCTTCGTGTTGGGCCTTTCCGGAGAAGTCCAAGCTTCAGGCTGCCTGCGGTTCTCCGGACCGATGTGTCCGAACTGTTGTAATTAACTGCTAATGACATGTTTCGCTGGTGTTGGTGGTTACTTCGGTCGATGTGGTGCGTACCTGGTGTGGTCAAATAGCACGGTTAGGGTGAGATGCTTGCGGATTGAAGATTTCCTCGAGCGAACGGTGTCATAAATCAACTCTCCGAACCAATGGTCGAGCATTAAAATATGTAGATTTAGAAGATTTTGTGTAATTTTTGGTGCTTGCTTAAGCACTTTCTCGCCCTTAAACTGGGCGTTTGCGTTACGCATAATTGAAATGTTCAAAAATAAATATTCGACTTGTTTGAATAATGATTCATGGCTGAAATAGAAGTAATCCATTCTTCATAGCTGAGTCTTTTTATATTGCTTTGCGGCCTGTTCGTTGACTTCAATAGAATGAATGTCAATACATTCGCCTCTTAAAAGGACTCATCAAAAGGTAAAGCTTAATGCTATAAATGCTTTATGAATCTTTTCTCCGTAATGAACAGAAAGTCTGTTTCAATTGTTTGCTCAATCCAAAAAAAGAAACGTATAGCTAATGGCTACATTGTACACGGCTCAAGCACCACCACCCACAGCATCAAAATATTTCCTCAATTACCGAACGGTGGGTGAGCAGAAAAACTCTCTTTCCCCATTCGGCCAAGCAAAACACGACAGTAAAAAAAAAACACAAAATCCATCATCAAACCCAAAACGACCAGCGATTTCCCGCACAATCATTTGAAGTGGTCCACTAAGACTAAAGCGAACGCGGCAAAAATAAACTAAAGAAGAAAAAAAACACTCAGATTACTTTCCTGACTTCATAAAAAAAAACACGACACAACACCCAAGCCGTGTGCCGTGCCCGATCTCTTCGTCCGAGCGGTTCATTTATATTTACGGTTGCAAGTAAAAAAAAGCACGATTGCAGAAGGAAGAGAACCAACCACATAATGAAAAGTGCCGGGAACCACATTAAAGAAAGCGTTGCGCTTGTGATTCGCTTTTTTTTTATTTTTGCTCGTTTTTACCTTCTTACTCAATCCTTTCCGAAGAACAATTTACGCTTCCTTCGGGTGGCGGAGTGGGTTCCAGCCCTCAACCGGGTAAGAGACAGGGTTGAAAATTTGCTTTAATCATATTCAAATCGGGCTCAGGCTGGTGCTGTGGTGTGTGTGTGTGTGTGTTGATGACGAGGACATGACGCGGGTGAAACATTCAACCAACCCCGTTCAATATTCTTCACGGTATGGGACGCTGTTAGGGAGCGCGGACGAAAGTGACCACCGGCATTCATCTTTGCAATTCAAATTTGTTTCTCAACGCTCATTGAAAGAGGGTATTTCTCTTCCTCTTATATATATATGGTTTTTTTTCTTGCTGTCTCGATGACATTTACTCCCATCGCTCTTGCCCGGGCAGTTAGTTGCCTTTTTCGCACAATTTATATGCAATTAGAGACGGTCGAACGGGTTACACGAGCCCCGGCACGGACCGAAAGGTTCGATGGGTTTATGGTTCTTTTTTTTTGGGTGCGTGAGCGGGGTGATGCAAAGGAAGAAACCTCCGCATCATTGTTTTCACCATCCAGCGCAAGAAGGAATGGGCCCTCGTGTCGGATTCTTTTCAAGACATTATTTTAGTGCCACCCGGCCCCGCACGACGACGGTCCCTTGCCAATTGCCGGCCGTCTCCCTCGTTACTTACTTTCCTTTTTCTCCCGTCCTCAAATGGGCTGCATGTGCCGTATTTTTTTCTTTCTTCTTCTTGTTTTGGTTGTTTATTTCCGGTCCTGTTGCGTCCCCGGAATTGGAATTATTTGTTTTCCTCGGGCGGATGACTGTGCACGGGCCTATCTATGTGCTAACAAGTATCCCCGGGGAGTAATATCTATGCAAATGGCGCGGTTCCCTTTTTTCGACTGGTTCGCGCCGGCTGCCCACGGACCCTAAATTAACTCGAGATGTATTATTTTCTATTAAATTTTATTTTATCATCACCTTTTCTCGCAACCCAACCCGAAGCTATTCTTTCGCAATCTTTCGCAAGTTTTCGCTCTGTTTGTGTGTGTGTGTGTGGGGAGGGGTGGGGGGACTGTCTTATCAAAGGCGAATGATGCACGTTGTTTAGCATTTCCCTTATTTCCGGTTATTAGATTTACGTACCTCCCCTGCCCGAGATCCTGCTGCCCTCAAGGTGTTCCCGTGCTTGTTTTTTTTATTTCAGCCCATTTTCTTTGCAGCTATTTTTTTTTTGCTCACCACGAAAAACTCCAAAACTGACTTTTATCTATTTTCTTACGCCCCGTAAAAGGGAAGAGGGGTTCACAATGGAATGAAAAGACAATATCACCATACGTGCACACCCGCAGGCTACTTTGGAAAGAATATCCATTTCTCGGTGCCTAACTTTTCCCCATCTTCCCTGTTGCGGGTGCGCCCAGCTGTTGCAATCTCGACGAGCGGCAAAACAGAAACTGCCCGTCCGCGTCGGTCCGTGCTCTCGAGGGCAGTTATAACTCAATTATATTTTGGTGTCCCCGTCGAATCACGAACGGCCCGGGACAACACCGTGCCCGATGATGGATGCCCTTTTTGTCGAAAGGAGAGCGCACACACATACATACCAACGAAGAAAGGTGACCATATTTTCCCATCAGCGATGAAAATAGGGGCTCTAAAATAATTTCGGACAAATAATAGAAAAAAAAGTTGGTACAACGACATTTGGTACATTAAATTGCATGCACCCGACGAGAGTGGTCGGTAAAAAAAACCCACGTCATGTCGTTGTGCGAGGCGGACAGAAGGGACACACTGCTGGAATTATGATTCCGATGCGGTCAGTGCCGGGCCGGGTTCGGGCTCCCAAGATGTTGTTAAATTTATTTTTCTTGTTTTCCCGGGTACTGTGTGCCCGGGACCGGTTTCTTCGGTGTGACGATTTTTCATTCGATTTTGGGAGTGTTCGTTTCTTAGGTTTATTCTTCTAGAGCTACACCTGCGAGTTCGGGTTTCACATTTGAAAGGATTTTTCTCTTATTACCTAACACGTATCGTGAAGCGAGAGTATCCCCGGGATGTGTGGCATGGTCGGGATAAAGGAAATAATAAAAAAAAACCTTCTCGCACACAATTCCCACTCCCCCGGTCCGAGATGACCACAAAAATCAACCTGTACGAGCGCCTGCCGGCGCGTTACATTATGGTTCACCGTTAAAGTCGCCTTACTCGGTTGTTAAAAACCCCGGACTGTGGAGCGACGAACAACGGGTGCACTAAACGCAGCTGGTACACACTGGCCGTGGGAGCAGAGTTGGGGAAAAAAACCGCAAAATGTTGTAACATATTTCTTCAAACTGCTCTCGCTTTCACTCCCCCGGCAGGCGGGCGTATAAAGATTCTGAAACCTCCAATGGTAATGGTGAACCGGAGAGGTGAACACTAGCTTTAAGAATTTTTCTAAAGTCATGTGCGGTACGCGACGGGTATTCATTTTTTTCGAAAGAAAGAAAATCCATTACCGGTGTTTTTTTTTTAACCTTTCGTATTAATACTGTTTTTATTGGTTGGAGTTCGCTTGCTGCTCCAGCACAGCTTCCAAGACTGATTTGTAACGGGAGAAATAAGCATTCCTACCCGAAACTGGACCGCATTCGATGGAAAATCAGCACATTAAATATGCCCTTCGGTCGAGCGATTCGACGGTTGCGGCCCTCGTTGAATTTCGTGGTTTGACGAAGTGGCGACGGGCTAGATTTATGCTCTCCGATCAAATGACTGACCTGACCGGACCGGGTGACAGGAGGAGGGCCACAAGTGCACTGACCCCTGTGTCCGTTCTCATCCATTATTCAGCATGCAGAAATTCGAAGCCATGTGCAGCTTTTGTCTACGGTGCCCTCGCTCTCGGAGGCTTTCTTTCCACTCGGCAAGGGTTCGTCGGCGTGCGGTTAAAAGCTACCGGGGAAAGCCTCGTCTGCTATTTGCTTTTTCCAGCACGTTCAGCATGTGTGTACGGTTTCAACCATTTCCAGCGACGAAACGTCTATTTAGACGCGAGCAGTTATGAGTTAACATTCCATGAGTTTTTATAAGATTTACATTTTGTTTCGCAGCGACTTGCGTACCCACATCTTTATGTTAAGCATTAACAAATATCATCCGAAAATGCATCTTTCATATTTGGTGGGAGCGGCTCAATCTTGTACACTGTATTAAAATTTATGTATTTTGTGCATCCCACTGGTGAGTTCTGAAGATATATCTGTCACATTTTGAAGGCCTTTTTCATTTAAAAATTTAAATACAGTTTCGCTCAATATTTTCTGTTTCTTTCATTTACTGACAAGTTGCATTTGTGTCTAATTTCTTCATCTTCATTCACTCGTACTCCTCAAAGCTGTATGGAGTGTGAATTTTCACACCCTTTCTTGTAAAAGCATGACTAAATGCTTTCAGTGAGTTTTCCATTTCATAGCACGGCCGCCTGCTGCGATGGTGCTTACCGTCTGAATGTCCGATTCCCCCCCGTACTAACACATTACACCTAACTTCCACCCACCAGCACCCACGTCTCAAAGCTCTCCCCCATCGTAATACAAATATGAAAGCACTATTCAAATGGTTACGATGGGGAAAGGTGCATGAAAAAAAAACGCACCATAAAGCCCATTCTGACCCGCATTAAACCACAGACACACTAATGAAGAGCGGCCTAGTGCTTGCCACTACCACGACCGGCACACATCACTCGATCAGGTCAAAGCAAACGGGGAGCGAGGAAAAAAAAAGATGAACATGGCTCTGTGTAGAATGAATAAGCTGCGCTACTTCTGCTATTTGCGTTTAGACACTACGCTCGGGGAGTAGAGCTAGGCCTTAGGGTGCGAAAGCGTGCCCATGTAAAGAACCCCCCCCTACCCAAGAGCGTCTAAACGAGTGAATGACTTTCCGCGCGCCACACTCGTCCTGCACCGCTTGGGTCATCTCGTTCCCTCGGCGACATGGCGGGTGTTCTTATTAGCGAAATTAGTACCGTCCCTTTAAGCTGAGGAGGCTTTGGTGACTTGTTGAGAGAGATTTTCCTTGTGTTTATTTTTTTTTTTGTGGAATAAAATCCATGCACACCCCGATGTGTGTTAAGGGAAAATGTAAACTATATTGCATGCCTCCCACGAGTGTGGCATTCGTAAACGTGAGTGAAGGGGAGGGTTAGTGCGAGCGATTAGACCCCGGCGAGAGGCGGGTGTGTTCGCCGCACATTCGCCCAACCGAACGGTGACGAAGTTGACAAACACATTTGCGCTTTTAAGAACACACCAACCCCCCCCTGCCAGCCGTGCTGCTTTTTCGAGAGGGTGTGGAAAATCATCTTCCCCCCTGTGTGGGCTGCGGGCAAAATGCTTTCTCCTCCTTCAAGCAGCGCAAGGAAAGAAGGGAAAACTAGTGTTTTCCATCAATCGTGCAACGAACGTGATCTCTTGAGAAGGGGTGTGATGCATCAACATCACACTGAAAGCACGGTTTCACCCGCAGCCGGCGCGCCGGGAGGTCGGGAAGGGTGTTGTGGGAGTGTTTATTCTAAAACACCGTACCGTACAGCACAGCGACCCGTGCATAAGCTGCTGCTGGCTGGGGCCCCTTTGGCAGCGGGATGCGCTTGGGAGCTTTTCACTCTTAAAAGGAAGAATTTGTGCTGCAGCTTTTACTATCAGAAGTAGTGGGAGGGGCGGAGGGGTAGGGAGAGGCCGGAGAAACACACGACTAAATGCGCCATCATCAACACACTCCGAGCTTGACCTTATTTGCATGCAATGTACGAAAAATAAGCGAGAGAGCGAGTAAGAGAAAGATATGTTCTTCACAAGCTTGACGGTGATTTTTCGTACCGTGTGTTTCCTCGACGATGTTACGCTTATTTTTTGCCAGAGGTTTTTTTCCCACACGTTCAATCACACTCTTTTTCGTGCATGTTGCCTTCTTGTATCTTGCTTCTTCCTTCACATACGCTTCTTAGAAAGCGATGTGTATGCAATCTATTATGCACCAAACGCCAAAGCCAGGTGTAAAGTGAAAGCATTTCCCGATCCTGACGGGCGGGTTTTGTGCGCAAAGTTTGCTGCTCACAAGGAAAGGATGGCCAATGGACCCCTTTCCGTCCCCGGAAGCTGCTCGATAGTTGCTCGATCGGTTTTCTTTTTCTGTCCTCACTTTTTGGTCCTCGTTTTGCTTGTCAACTTTCATCGTGATGTGCCACCCACAGCGATCCCGGCAAAAGCGAGCGCCCGGGCTTTTATCCGGCGAAATGGAGGAGTTGTTTTAAAATAGTTTCCAATGATGGAAATGCGAGAGGATTTGTTTCATTTTTTTTTCTTTTATTTGCTCGTGCTAAATTGGCTGTATCATATTTTCTTGACGTGCACGAGGTGAAACATGAAAGCAGCACGCTGCTGCTTCCGCTACTTTCCGTTTGGCCGAAGGATAAACTTAAAAATTGCTTCACCTCTAAAAGGTACGATGGCGACGATACGCTTGGTATTGGTAAGACTTGAAAGAAGTTTACTTTTTTTTACTGAGAGCGGAACGAATACATTACCAGCGAGGAAATATGGAACTCGATTGATCAATGTTTTTCTCTCTTGTATGGAAACAAGGATGCTCGATTAAGGTCGTAAAATGGGTGTTATTTTTAGATTAGAATTTAAAATTTCTTTAAAACTTTTTATAAATACTACGATAAATTATTATTTCTACTGCCATTATAACAAACACTCGTCCTTAAAATCCTTTTGTATAAATCACCAAGCAAATCGGTTGATGTAAACATCACTGGGTGCAGAAAAAGCTCGTCATTCACTTGTTTTACACATTCAAAATGCTTTGTTCCATGCACACGCTAAGTGGTATGGAAAAAGCGTTCAAATAGGAACCTCCAGCACAAAGCACGGGAGAAGCAAAAAAAAAACAACACATACACACGTATCCCAGGGAAGCAAAAATTCATCTACTAACACGCCATCATTAGACCGCGCTATCGTCGAGTGTCTCTTGGCCGCGTCTCGATTAGTTACCGTTGTTGAAGCGTAATAATCGTAATCATAAAAATTATTTCATCCACAGCTTGTTTTTTTTTTCATTCTTTGCTTCACCACAAAAGAAATGCTGCGGGAGAGAAAGAGTGAGAGGGCGAGAGCACGGTTGTTAAGTGATTTTGTTGTTGTCGTTATTGTTGCTTTGTTTCACACTCACTTACTTCCTGGTGCTTTCGCCGCGCTCCGTGTGATACAGTTATTATCATCAGTTTTGCAGCGCGGCATCGTTTTCTTCCGCCACCAGTTTTCAGTTAGGCCAGTCAGTAATGACTGTAATTGTGTGGTGTTGAAGTGTTTTAGTGCAATTTTTGTCGGTGCACTTAGCCGCCACCGGTGCAAGGTGAAAACAAACCGATCCTTAATGGAATGCGTGAGGGAAGAGGAAAGGGAACAATGCGGTCGGTTTTGCTTTCGACGTGAAGCACCGGGCGTCTCCATTTGGAACATTTTTTCAAGCAACCGTATTTTCTCATTTTCAAAGTGTGAAAAATATTTTTTTATTGATGTTGGAATTTGTAAGCCATTTTCTAAAGATCATAAGCGAACAGCTTTTACTTATCCAACAAAACCGAAAAATTTGTTCTTTTTAGCAATTTAGCTTATTTTAAGAGCTGAATTTTAAAGACCCCTTTATTTTTCGTCCCGTTTCGGGAGGCAGTTTTTTTTGTCCCGGCTGCCTCTTTGCAATATAAATTAAAATTAAAATAGTCCTCAAGCAAACTCTTCCATTAGCCGAGCGCTTTTCCTCCGTTTTTCCCAGTCGGGAAGCCCTAGCCCGGCAGACTAGACGCGACCGGACACCATCACTCTTAAGAGCGAGCCACCCTACGCGCGCTACACTTTCACTTGACCACCCCAATGGCGTGTGGTTTTGGTCACCACCGTTTACCACCCCGCGAACGGGCATTTCGCTTCGGATAGAACTACCAGGGAGAGAGCACAAAAAAATGCCCCCGTCCACAGGTCGCATGAAAATGGCGAAAGTTTTAATTTTCATTTCGCGAATGAAGATAAACGGTTCAGCGAGGGCGCGCAAGGTGCAACCCCTAAATTAAGGAAGCGCCGAACAGTGGTACGGGGAAGGGAACAGGGAAGGGTAGTGCAAACCATTTTCGCAGTGCGCGCGTGTGTGTGTGTGTTTTAGTGCGCTGATTTGGAGCGTCGTTGGCTTGCAGGGTTTTTTATCCCTTTTATAAACGGAGAAAAAACGTCCCAAAAACAATGCACCATAAAAAAGAATGATCCACTTCAAACAGCAGTAGTTTCAATTTTCAGCAGATTAAACATCACCGAATGGGTTTTCCTGTGAAGGTGCGAACACGACTCCCAGCTTGGCACACAGAGAAAAAAATTCCACCCGGTTGACCGTTTGTTCCTTTCCTTTTTATTGAGCATATTTTCGTCCTCATCTCCACCGCCCATCCACTCTGTTCAATGCGTTTCACACGTGCGAATGGCTGGAGAAACTTGGGCGAGGAAACGCTTGGGCCGGTTAGTGAGTGGGAAAAAGTTTTCCAAAAATACCTGAGAATGGAACAAAATACGATCACTGCTGCCGTTGTTGGTGTTCACAAAGCAAAACTTTCGTATCCAATAAACTACGATTATTTTAATCAGACTTCGGAGTCTGCTTTTCGCTCGCACATCACGCTGGCGTTTGGAGTTTTGCCGAGAAGTGTGAAGCAACTCTTCCGTCTGCTCCCTGGTGGGGAGTACAACAAAAAAAAATTGCACTCACACAAACACAACCCGGAATGATTGGAGTTTATAATCTTCTTTATCGATAAATTTCGGGCCGGAAGTTTCCGGTATCTTTCTAAACAGAACGATGCGCTTCGGTCGGCTCCATTCGGGTCTTCGTAGTCCGCTTTGATTGTCTCTCGAAAGGAAAAGGTGTTCGAGAGGGAGAAGAAACGCAATCGGGTGTCTTTTTCGTCGTTGTTTGCAAAGAATGCTATCCGTTTTTTTTTATCTTCCACCCCCTCCGAAAAACCCTCGGTGTAGGATATCCCGTGCAAAAACACTAAATTTGAAAAACGAAAGTCAATCTGCTGCTGGAATTGAAAAAGTTGCACCGAACTTTACGCGCAGCTCCCCCAAGAGAAGGGCCAACCGTATAAAAAGGAACTTGCAGCGTGTATTTAACCTAAGCCGGTGCTCTTTTAGTCTCGTTTGAACGAGTCGCTTTTATCGCTTACAATGTCATCCAAGTGACCAAGTATGAGCCACTGCCATCGCACCGTCATGCGACAAAATTAATAATCAATTTGACGCTGACGATGTCGCGTACGATACAAAGTGATTTTTTCCCATTTTCTACAACGCACTGTTTCACCTCGCCTCGGTTGTGTCATTACTATGATAATTTCCGTTCGTTTCATGCATAAAAATAGCTGAGGATGCAGCTGCTTACACACACACACACCGTATTTAGCGCGTTTGCGTGGGATTCGACGCATGCAGATTGCAATATTGTGGAGCCGCCAGCTTCCTTCCTTATTTTTCGAGCGAGCATGGTCGAGCTGTTGTCGGGCGCTCGCTCGCTGCATCTGTAAACGATTTGTCCCATCGCACGATGGGCTGGCGCGTGTGGGTATGGAAATGTGTTTGAGAAAATTTCAATATTTCTCCTCTCGTCACGACACATGACGTCGTTCCGTTTGCGCTTGGCCCTTCGCGCGCATATGATCGAGTGCGTTAGTGCGCTGAAGGAAGGACTGCGACGACCGCCAGTGTAACGACTTTTACAATTTATCCATCAACTTTCCGGTGGCGAGGATGAAGGAAGGACGGTAGAAATTATTGCACTCCACTACAGCTGCAAGCACGGAAGTGTACCGAAGATATTTCTTCACAAACGACAACATGTTACTTACACCTCGTTTGAATGCGGTGCATGCGTTCTTTTCTGCTACCGGTTTCGTTCGTGGGCTGGGTGCTGTTGCATATGGGAGAATATTTAATGCTTGGATGCCAGGGTGAAATAAGTGAGGAATTTATGACGCAAACCGGGGACAGCAAACGAACCGGCAGATGGTTCCACTTTCGTGTATTTGAACGATGGCTAGTACTAAGTACATTTCAATACTTTGTACTGTTATAAATCTCTACTTGCCCATTCAGGTGACCATTTAGTAAAATGTAAAAGCCAACATGAAAGATGGAAGTTTTTTATTAAAGTAAATTTAGCAAGATATATTTTTCCACAAATAGTTGGGATATTAAACTTAAATTTAATCAGAAAACGTTTATGTCGAATTAAATTGGTATTTAAAAAAAAACAACTGAAAAACATTTTAGGCCTTATGGGGTAAACATATTGAAAAGAAAAAAAAGAATCCGCAAAAAATCGTTTGGATCAGGTGTTGATAGAATTTTTGGACAAATGGATTTAATTTCACGATGAAACACGTTCATTGTGTACTGAGAAAAGTGAGGTCAATTTATCAAAATAGCATACATCCAGACGCAAATAATCTATATTACTTTCTATGGTTTTGTTTACATTGCATAAATTTAGGCTCAAAATTTCCATTTAAGCCAAACGTGGCAAATTGAATCCACGTATGCATTTTGAAACGAAGAAAATAGATTAAGGTTTTACTCGTGTAAGAAAAACAGATTACGATTAAGTTTTGCCATTTTAATTTTAGTTAATTTAACCGTAATGTCCTTTCCGGAATTGGTAGTCGGCACATATGAGACCACGCGAGTCTTCTAGTTTACACACGTGCGGAATGGAATGTAAAATTCAACGAATATGCAAACACCTTCCCCTACCAAGCTTCATCTCGGTGAAGTGAAAACCCCATCAGAACAGATTGCCCTACGTTCGCGAATCGGCCAAACGAACTGCTCGACAAGTCCGTCGTTATTTTTCCCCCCTTCAACGCTACTTTCGCAAAGATCATGAAACACAGTGGCCAGCAACGGAATGGAAACACACGAGAACACATTAAAAAGGCATAATCAAAGCACCACTTTTTGCTCGTTGGCGTTGTGTCGTCGCCATGACTTCTGCGCCACAGCCCGTGCTGTGTCGAATGAGTTAAGGACTCTCTGCTGGGGCGCCAGAAAAAGGGCCGTGAGACATGTTTGTCTTCCCTCACGGCCATGGTCGGTGGTCAACAGCGGCACACGGAGGACGCAGCAGAAGCGGGGTAAATTTTCATTTTACGTATTTTATTTCGTTTTTTTTTTATCTCACTAGCTACACTTCCATTGCGGACGAGTCCGTTTTTTGATGACGCTGTGTCTCGCGTTTCCCGGGGCAGACACACTGCTCAAATGCACTGCTCGTTATCATGTAGCAAATGTGGCCGCCGTGAAGTGAAAGTGTTGTGTTCTTTCTTTTAACAGTCGCCGCCGCTAGCCAAAACGCTAAAATATGTCGCTCGTACGGCGGGCGTGTAACGGGCGAAAAAGGATTGCTTTTCGGCAAACCGTGTGATGACCGCCGTCTCGCGGCGTCATGCGGAATGCTGGACGACCATCGTTCATCTTCATTGCATACTACATTCCGTAAAACAAACAAAAAAATAAAAAAAACTCGAACGACCGTTTGTCGAACGGCCGACTCGGCACTTCTCAAATGACGGAACAGCGAGCCTGTGTCAACGCCACGAAACAGTCACAAATTGTCCTTTTCTTCAACAAAGAACACATTCACCAAATTGGGAATACTATTTCCGTTGCCCGGGCAGCATATCCACCAGGCAAAAAAAGGGAAAGTGTCTGTGCGAGACTCGCACCTACCTCACGCGCAGTAGGCATATTTTCCATCAAAATATCTTCTTTTTTTTACCCAAAAAAAACGCATCCGTAAAACACGTGGAGAATTGAAAATGCATGCCGCCTCCCCCACAGGTGGACCTCCACGAGCGCCCATTTTGCGGTCGGAATCGGTTTCCTTTCGCGCGCCTCACGGTGAGCGAAAATGAAAGTTAAAATAATTTATGGCACGTTCATAAAAGTAAAGTTTCCGGTGCATGTACATAAATTTAATGGTGAGCAGGGGAAAAAAACACACACACTCGTTTCTCGTTCCCTTCGACTGCTCTTACTACTAGGTGCGTGTTGCTCACCTCAGGAGTGAGAAACCGTGCCACATGATGCCGGAGTTAGTAGCAGCAGCAACAGCAGCAGCCAACATAAAACGCGCTTGAAACGTGAGATGACCGTTCTTTTCTCGTTCGGTGCGGTCATTTTCGGTGCGCAGCATGCGGAAAATTTGCGTTTTTTTTTCGTTCACAAATCGTCCCCGTCGTCGGTGTCTAGCGTGGCGTGTTGAATTGGCGACGGTGTCCCGCACGCCTGGGAATGAAGAAATAAAATATTCCATATTCTCCCCCACCGAATGGCCACCGGGGCGACCGTTTTGGACTCTATTTTTCATTCCCAGTCGGGTTGCCCGAGTCCGAGTTTGTAAATGTGTGTATGTGTGTGTGTCTGTCGTAGGGCGGCAAGTCTCCCGCCGTGCTCCGTTTGGGTTATCCTGAAGGATACAATTTTTAATTAACAGACTCCCGCCCACACTCGTCCTCCGTGTTGCACAACACACACAGCCCCAGCCCCAACAGTTAGTTCGTCCGTTCCGCATTGCAAACGTAGGTAGTTTGGTTTTCCGTTTGGAAGTCATCATAATAATTAATGACTGCAGCAAGAACCATACGGTGAAAATCATGGTCCTCCTGGAGAGCTGCATGATTCGTGTGCCAGACGAGTTGGTTCGTGCGCGGCGGTTGTTTATAGTATTTCCGCCAACATGAAACTGTTGCTACAACCGTCGGTCGCCATGGCTGTGTGTTGGGTGGTGAATATTTATCGCAATTTTAATTCTCTAATACTCATCGAGTTGACTGTCGTCGATCGAGTTCGCGTCTATGTTGGTTCAAATTCGGAGCGCAACATTGCATACTTTCAGGCGTTCAGAAAATAAAATTCAAACGAACGAATCGCACTTGCTTCGATCATTCAAACCGTCTTTTATGGGTCGTGTTTTAAGGAAATTATTATATTTTTATTAATTTGCTATTTATCTTAAAAATCCCAACAATTGTGATTAATAATATGTGCTGAAAGGCGTTAATTGCATACATTTAGCCCTTCCAGAATATCTTTTATTTTTGAAGGTTTTCCGTTTAAAGGCACATCTTCTAAAGTATGTCTCTACTGACGTGCAATATAAAACTAAAAGCAATGTTCTCCATCCTCGTGATATTAAATTACTTCCACCTTTGTTTCCGTCACGGGAAATCTGAACGACAAAAAGAGCCATTTAGCGTCACTTCAAGGACGAACCATTTTGCCCACTCACACACAAAGGCCAGGTGAAGCCATCAGGAGCGTCTCCATTCCAACCGAAAGCATTGGACGAAGTGGAAAATGTAGCAAAAATAGCTTTGAGTATCGAACGTTACTAAAATCACATCGAAAAGAGCATCGCCATCGTTTAAGTAATGTGGGAAAGATGGCGAAGCATGGGTTTTCTGGCGTCTTTTTGTCGTAGAAAAAGGTGCGAACCACGAATGAAAGTTCAAAGTGTGCGGACCTCTTCACTGACGGCGATCATGGGTTACTTTGTCGAGGAAACTCTACGGAAAGTGTTCGCCGGTGAGCGTTTCACGTATGCAACGCCGATAAATGGGAAGCATGTGAAAGGATCGCTTAATTCGTTGTTTTTTGTTCCTTCCGTCACCAAGGCGAATTATTTTAAACGATTTCGCATGCTGGACTCCGCTGCCAGGACAAAAAGAAGTTCCCATCAGCACCACCACCACCGCTCAACCCGCAGCGAAAAGTGTTGTTGTGATCTACGTTCAATTTGTTCTTCATTGAATAGGGAGTGCGAGAGTAGGGAGGGATAGGATGAAGCTCCTCTTCTACGTTCCATTTTGAGAACAAAAAAACTGGCGCAAAATTGCAAAAATTGAAGCCACGCTAAATAAAGGCATAGTAGCGATGATGGTGCTGGGTTTTGTGGGTGGTGGGTGGGCACGTTACAATGCTTTTTCTTTGCGCCCGTCGACCGACCTGCCGCTTTGACGTGATGGAACGCCGCGTACCGAACCGAATTCCGAACGACCCGCAAGGACACCAGAGAAGAAGCATCCCGGCCGGGTGTTGTTGAAGATGGACCGGAAGGTTTTTCCCTCGCAAAGCTTTCGGCGGAGGACGCACAAGTGTCTGAAAAAAACTCAATCAAAGTGTAATAAAAGCAAACGAGGGTGACACACACACACACACACACACACACCGAGAGCGAGAAAGAGGCAAGGTACGGCACAAGAACGATCGCGCGACCATGTTCCGCGTATGTTTCACCAACCATGAAGCGTGCGAAAGCGTTTTTCATTGCCAACAGCGAAAGAAGCGTTTGGTTCGGTTTTTTTTTTTGTTTATCTTGGAGTTCTTCACCATCCTAGCAGAAGAAAAAAAACAAAAGGATGGCCCTTAGATGCAACTTCCTTTCGCTGGTGCGACAACGCGGTTCCGTTCCGCTGAACTCTTGTGTGCTCTGGTTTGGAGAAGCAGAAAGAAGCAAAACAAAGAGGAGGCGCTTCCCCGAAAAGTGCCGCTTAGTTCACGGCGTTTTGCACGCATGGCGCGCACGATACAAGCTTTCCGTCACATTTTTCCGGAGATTTTTTTTTTTTACAAAACGGATGGAGTGTTGTGTTACGCTCTGTTTCTTGTTCCTGAAGCTTCGGCGCTGTCACGGTGTTGCTCGAGTGGACGAAACGAACGATATGCGACTTAGAAAAGTGGAAACACGACAGAGTGTCATGAAATGAAAGCTGAGATGCGTACATGCTTCAGGACAACCATGCCGATGCTGATTGATCGTGTCGGTGAAAGGGAAAAGCGCATCCATTTACAAAATGCATCGCGGTGCATCTGTTGAAATCAAAAGAATAGATGTGATGTATGTTCCATTTCTTTACTACCTATTTTTTTAATATTAAACGAGACGGAAAATATAATTTTAATTAAGTTCAAAAAGCATAATCGAGAAGTTAATATGAAACCCTCGAGAAGATTCGGTTCATCGAACGACATGATCCCGACACCGCCTTTCCCGACTCGATTGACATGATCCGCCTAAAAGTATGCTATACGCATAACATTCTCAACAAAACACTTTCATTTTACCGAATTTTCCAAATTTGTAAAAACTCTGCTATCGATTTTAAACTCAACATTGGAGTTCGACAAATGATTTCACCTCATCTAAAACTTCCCAGCATTTTGGAAGCGAAAACTTCCGAAAGCTGAACGTATGACGCAACGTATTGCTTTGAAAGCATTCCGTTATTACACTGGCACGGCTTTCACTATCGCGAAGCGTTAACCGACACGCGCATTCGCACGCGCTGATATTAAATTCTTCCATCTCTTTATTGTGCACCGCCAAACGATCGTGGTTGGCCTCTGAAAAAGCTTCCCCTGGAAGAGGGTGGCCCTTTCAGTCAAATAAAAAAAAAACGGGCCTCTTTTGAGTGTTGTTCTGTGGCGGAATCAATGCCAAAATGGAAAGAATGGTACACATCAAACACACTCACACACACGCACACACACACAATTCGCGCGTTGAGTACTTCCGCTGACAAGGTGTGCTTGCTGCTCGTACGGGTTGCTGCTTCTGACAGGGCGGAACTTCTCCGTTCCCGCTCGCGGTTCGCTTTTGCCCTCGCCCTCCCCCAACCCGGATGGTATTTTTCAATTTAATTCCACACACACACACACATGCTGATAGTGCCATACGGGAACGGGCGGGAGCGTTATGTTGGGAAATGAGCAGAATAACAACGACTACAACGATGGCGACGGTGGTAATGTCGCGATCTTCCACGCCAAACCGCGCGTGTGCGCGAAGTGTGTCTAATTGTAGCTCTTTATTGCTCCCCGACTACACCTTGCCCGGGGAGGACCACCGTCGGTCGCGAAGCACACCAGCTTTTACATCCAGCCCGCTGGTTAGTGACACTTCTCGAGAGGAGCCTCCCAGTGCCACGTGCTTCATCGTCTGGACGGCGACACACGACACGGTGTGCTTGGGTAGTACTGCTTGTTTTTTTCTCCCATTTTTTTTTTTTTGGCCTGTTCACTCACTCTCCACTTCCCGGGAAGTGTAACTGAGCGCGAAGTGTGCGCCGGGGGAAGTAATTTTCCTCTTTGCCGACACTTACTGCTCGCAACACGCAAACGGTTTTTCGTTCACCGGGGCAAGACAGACATAACGACGTCGAACGATGTCGGTGGCACAAAAAAAAAAGCGTGCTCTCTGCTCGGCGTTCGCCGCTTAGAAGAGCCACCCGTGTCCCCGGTGGGAATCGTCCCTAATTCTACCGTCAATGTTTTGTGCGTTATGCGCCGTCGTTATGGCTGTGCGCCTATAAGCAGCAGCTCCCTCACTGTGGTTTCCGTCAAAATGCGCACGTACTTCCGGCAACGGTGACGGAATTTCGTGCCTTCGGTGTCTTTCGCCCGCCGGTGCGCTATTCACTCACGTCACACTCGTACACTTGCTAGCGAGCGGTTCCTACTGACGTTCATGTTTGGCGTAATGTAATTTTTTCCTCCCGACCGCCCGCTTCGGGCCTCGGCCGGCCCTTTGTTTTCGGTGGAAGGTGTTTAACTATGTGTCGTGTGGAGGGGTAGAGGACTCCTGCGGAAGAGAAGAGACACGCGCCTGTTACGCGCCCGATGGAGTGACAGAAACAATAACAAGTCGCATCCACAACAGGAACGCATGAAACATTTAGTGCCGGGAGGTTGATCTGTTCTCTGTTTTTTTTTTTTGTTTCGAGCGAATTTCTTCCGCCAGTTTTATGATGATTAAACAAGACACGCTCGGTTGCGGTAGACGGTTATCCTTTCGCAAAGAATGAGTCAATATAAACCGAGTAGGCTTAGAAATATTTCGGGTTTTGTTTGAACGTTTGGCTGAAAAGCTTGCTGGTTAAAACTCATAGTATCTTACTATTTGTTGGTCCTACTACCTTTTCAATATAATGTAACATAAAAAAAAATCAAAATCAAAAATTATTTCCAACCATTTCCTATAGTTCTAAAAAATAGGAATATTTACAACTCATAGTACTCGTCAAACCGATCCCACCGACTTTTTCAAGCACTTTCGCCTCAAGCTTACCTTTCCTTCCGAAAAGGAGCCTCCCATTTTGCTGCTATGCGACGGGGAGACGCCTACTGCGACAACGATCTACTATCTAAACCTCCTTTCGGAATGCTTCACTTTTCGTCGATTAATTTTCCGCCCT